>CM034155.1:378037054-378206908 GCA_019776745.2 Taxus chinensis | reverse complement strand
TAATTTTAATGAATCAGTTGTTTTTTCCTAATTTTATGTTACACAAGCTGGGCCTTCAGCCACCCAAGGCTTGGTGGAAAGATTGGTGATGGAATTTGGACATTCCACTGTTACAATACAATTCCAGAGTTATATTTTCCTTGTTATTTCCTACCTCGCCGACTTTAGAAAAGCTCAATACTAGATGGTCGTTACATTCTTCTCCTGTTACTTGATTAAAGTGTGTCAAATTAGCTTGGAACCCCCTTTTTGACCCACAGTTTAATTTCTTCCTTCGGTGTCAAATCTATTAGGGCTTACCATTAGGGGAAAGATTAAGTCATATTGGTATTCCTAATCCAGTCTGTAGTAGTTATGGTCACCCTGAGTCTTTCAAACATGTCTTTTGGTATTTCCCAGGTGCAGAACATGCTTGGCATTAGATTCATTCCCTTTATCATCCATTTCACCCTGATTTTTTTGATTGGAAAGTTTCCTTATTTGGGGAGCATGCTTCTCAACCTTCCTACATTTCTTCCCTTTGGCATTTCTTTCGTGATGTTATTTTGTTTCAACTCTGAAAAGCTAGGAATATTTCCTTATTTGAGAATTTTACTCTTTCTGCTGAACTAACCATTAATGAAAAGGTGGCTATTTTGTCTTCTGTTCATATGAAGATTAAGGCTGAAGCTTAGAAGGTGGTGATAGATTTTTCTCATCTCCTGCAACTGCTTGATCACTAGGGTAGCGTACCTTGCATAATAAGTCAGGTTCCTCCAGATGATTATGAAGAATGGCCCCCACCACCCTAGCCACCTCATAGACATCGTGGATGATCTCGCATCCCTTCCATAAGCACCCTACCTTCTCCGCTACCGGCTCGCCCAAGGCCCTCCTCTTCCGGTCTTGGGTAGACTCCGCAAGCGTGTGGCAAGACAGTGGTTAGCTCTTCCAACTAGGTCCCTCTGCATGGAAGGGCTTCCCATTTTGGTGGCTTGCCACCCGCCTGGGTGGAGTATTATGGTTTTTTTGAGCATTCAGATGCCTGATCAGGACAGATTACTACTTAATCCACCTTCATACGAGCCGCGCTCCCTCATATTTTTTCTGCCTCAGGACGATCCACCTCCTCCTCCAAGTGTCGTGGCTCTATGCTCCTAAATCTGTGTTCTTTTGATATAGTTTTTGGTACTCTCTCCTCGCTTGTTGGTCGTTATATGTAGCCCTAAGTGGCATGGTTTTGCTTACCATCGTGGCTTGTTTTTGTCTTCCCATGTGACATTTTTTCCTTTTTTGAGGCTGTGAACTCTGCCAGCCACCCCATTACTATGTAATACTTCTAGTATTAGTTTGTGTATAATTTAATATAAAGGTGGTTCCAATAAAAAAAATTCTATATAGGAAAATCTTGTAACATATATTAGAAACATTCTTTAAAATAGGTACACTCAAGGGACATGGGTACACTCTTATTGTTTAAAATGAAAATAATATAAGTAATTATAGGTAAATGATTTTAAAATAGTTCAAAAGAAAAGTATTTTCTACAAGTTCGAAAGTTTAATATGTTTTCTATTCTTATTCTTTGTGGAAGACTTTTAAAATAACGTAACTATATTGTAATACAAGCACCAATGAATTTCCATGTTTAGTAGATGAAAAAACTATCTTGTTCGCAAGTAAAGTATATATTCTTGGCTTCGTCTACTAAGTTTCTGAAATATGAAACTCTTATAAGTACTCAAAATTTTGTTACTCGTTGAGTCATGTTTAGAATGCACCTGGGCTAAATCTCATACTGAATCCAATAATTTAATGTTTTCATATTTTGTTTCATTTACACCTAAAATTTTATTGTATTACATGCTTCATTTACTTGGTGCTCACATCCACGTCAATGATCAAATTTTCTTTTCTCAACTTTGACAAAACAATTTGTTTTTTGATCGTTGGTAAATAGGGGGGTTTTTACAGGGTCCCCTCCTTGTTACATACCTGGATCTACTATCCAAATAAAGAAATGAACATTTCAAATATCAACATGAAACCAAATTCCAAACATCTAAAAAATCCATTCCAGGGATGGTAAAACCAACATAAAACCACTACAAATCCTGAACTAGAACAGGGGAAAAAACACATAGGATTTTGCATTAGTTTTACGACTCCTCATCACTCTGGGGGTGGGGGGGGTGAAATAAATATTGCGACACTTTATTATTGACATTTGTCCATCCTTCTTCCTCTTCTTTGCACGCTGCAATATCTTCGTTATTAGAGACCATAGATGTTTTGTTAATTTTACATAGCTTAGCAAGGGGGTCATTTTTCAACATCCTTCCAACCAAATATTGATGGGATTTCTCATAAATGTAGTCATTAATGTTTCTATCCACCATATATAGTTTTTCAATAGAACATGTACGCCTGAGTTGGCCTAATGGTGAAGAACATGTGCTCTTGAAATAGAGATCACAAGTTCAAATCATGTAGGGGGTAGGGTATATACGCCTCATTTGTAGCAAAGTTAGTTGCCTCCCACATGTGAGTATGAGGTAGTCCCATATGCTATAAGCCGCTTGTAGACCCAAAAACAGGCTGCCCCACAACATAGTGGATTGTAAAAACCTATTAGTATTATTATTATTAATATCTTTAGTTACCATGCCATTCGAATGAAACTCATTCCCGCTAAGACATCGTCATTAATAACCTGATAGTCAATGAAGTGATCTACAACTAGGAGCTATTTATTTGCATTTAATAAATGGATCAGCACCACTCATCCACCACCCAAAGCTTTATCATGTGCCTTAACATCTCTGTGAACCATTCCATTTAAAGTCTGATTAGACAGTAAAGTTGAAAGTTCCTTGAGCGGGATTTCATCCACAACAACTGCCAAACAGTTGTCCAATGGATCTCCTGCCTTGAGAAAATTTAAATTGCTCTCCAGGTCAGCATGAATACATGCAGGGGTCTTCAACACTTCCTCATTTTGTTCCTTCGCCAATTCAACAGTGAAATTCAACTCAACGACCATCTCCTCATCTTGTGTTGGATCTGGTTGTAATGGGGTTTCCACTGTTAGGCCGCTCTGCTTCCACTCGATCTTCTTCAAATCATTTTGTAATGCATCGTTTTTTATTGAAATACTACAGAGGTTTTTCCCTCTTTATCTCCGAACGCTGCATGTACCACTCTTCAGCACTTTCCAGAGAAGACAAGTGAGTCTTCAAATATTTATTTTGTATCCAAACCCGTAACGAGACACCAAATTTATTGTCTCCGAAAGAGAGGAATTTGTAGTAATGTTAACACACATTTTGGTTGCAAGTAAGCGCGATATGGTAGCGATCTGACAGCTTTAGTCAGGTCCAGAGATATAGGATCCCCACGAGACTTCGCTATTCCTGCTAGCACATCAACTTTCCAGAACTCCAGAGGCAGTACAAGAAGCCTAACCCAAACTGGCAATACAGAAGGGATATGATTCTTGGATCCTGACTTCCATCTAACAACGAAGAGAGTAGTTCTCCTGTATAACTACGACCCTCCTTGCAGAACATGGACAATTATCTTCCTCAAGAGAGAAAAAAAACAAAAAATTCTTTTTAGACAAGGAAAATGTGGAAACTTACCCCAAAATCCTCCATTTCATCCTAATCCAACTTCTTACTTGATCAATATTTGGCCTGATCTAAGAAAATCTTCCCATCAAGGGAAACTTTAACCTGCCAAATGCTTTGTCCACCACTGAATCTGTAACTTTTAGACAAGGCGTGTCATTTTCCCAAACAGGATCTATTCTCTGCAAGGGTTCTTGGGGTTGTTTTTTAAACAGTTTCAAAGCCCACGAAACATGCAGTTGCAGCCCATCCTTTTCTTTCTACTTTGCCTTCCGTTTTGCTCCATTTCTGTCTATTTTCTCTCTGTCTCATTCGCACCCGCATTCATTCCCATTGCAACAACAATTTGTTACGGGTACCAGATTAACACATTTTAACTATTAAACATTTATGATATGTTAAAAACACATGATATTATATTTAAATTTTCATAAGTATTCCACATATTATCACACTCGTCAATATAATTAATACATTCCAATACAACTCATCAACGCTTACAAATACTCAGGTACACATTATATAATGATATTCTCTCTCTCAAAAATGCTCCTTCGAGGATCAACCACTGGTATATCATTGATTTCCTGTATATCATTACTTTGAACTATAATTTTGTATAAAATGGAATATCACTTTCTATTAATTTGATGTAAGCTTGTTTATTATTATAATTGGTATAAATTATGAATGTGTAATAAATTTAAAATACAAAAAGAAAAATATATTTTTTTACATTTAAATTTATCATACTTTTAAAAACTTTTTAAAATTATGAATGTGTAATTTTTTTTAAATTTTGTTTTAATATATAATGTAAATCGTAAATAAATATTATATTTTGAAACTGTTTTTATTTTTTAATTTTTAATATAATACTATTTTACATAGCCCAACATAGCCATAGCGGACACTGGGAAATTTACAAACTCAAATATGGACACCAACGTGTAAATATAATGTAGGAAACATGGGAATGTATGTGATTTTGAAGTCAACCTTTTAAAGTGCCCAATTTTCCTTAGCAGACTAAACATAAAGTGTAGACTATAAAGTTGGTACATGTGCAGATGTTTCCTTAAAAGAGCTGTGCAAAATCTTTAACATGAATAACCTCAGTTAATCTTTCTATTTTAGCCTAAATAATAAATTTTAAAAAGCAGTGTTTTGCAGCTCCCTGTTAGAAATTGGCGTACGTGGCCTGAAATTAGGTGATTATATGGACATTCAAAAAATCAAATCAAATCAAATCAAATTAGGTGATTGTAATATAGTCATTAAAAAAATCATTCATTTTATAAATGTAATGCCTTTCACATAAATCAGGTTCATGGTATTGATTAGATATTTAAAAGTATATGTAGCAGAATTTCCGGCTAAAACAGAATACGATTGTATAAATTACCGGATCTCTACAATATTTCCTATTTAATCCAATCAAAATGCTAAATTCAAGCTACAATAAAATTCCATTTTCAAAAAACTTCTAAAGCTGAGACTTTTTATTTTATCCTTTCTCAATTGCTCTGAAACAAAAATCAAAGCACCATGAATCCTTTGCTACATTATTTATGGAAGGGAAATGACACCCAAATCTCCGCAGCAAACAAATAATTAATAGATTCGTTGTTGTTGGCGGAAATCAATGACAATTGACGAAGTTTACAGTGAGAACTTTCATATCTATGAGTGTACCCATCGAACGATACACAAACCAGACAAATTTTCGTGGAGGAATCGGTTTCATATACACTGTTTGATTGATAACTTGGTAGTTGATCATCTGTAATGAAATCTTATCTGCAACACAATTTTTGCAGCGATTTTCCACTGTAACATTATATGGAGTTCTATACGTTGGGGAGGATGACAATGATGTCTCATGATCCATCAGCTGGAAATTGTAGAATATGTCAGTTATACCACACGACCGCCCTGCATTCCAAAATCATATAGAGAGAGAGAGAGAAAAAAAACAAGAATGATAGAAATCAGGTAATTATTTTCAAATAACAAGGGATGTGGTACAGATCATACGGTTGGAAATTTTGCATAATAATAATAAGATATCTAATAATCTAAAATGATATAAAAAGTACAGTTCAAAATTTAGCCTAATGAAATCCCTTAAATATTTAACAATTCAAGAATAAGAATCTTGTATGCCTAACCCTTACATATTTTAGATTAAATTGAAAAAATAAAATAATACTTACCCAGTGTAGCTTGAATAACAATAACAAGCAGAGAAAACCAGACAATCTGGAACTTCATGTTGATGATACAAATTTTCTTCCTGAATTGAATCGAATAGATTGCAATGGTTTCAATCTCCTCTAGCAATGGTCGTTTTATAGGCTTCGGTACATAGTTTTTTTAAGCGGAATCTCATTGCCGATTTTAATTGAGTCAGTTATGGATATGCTAGCGTAGTTTAGATTTGGGTCCATCTGATTGATTACCTACTAAATTAGCAAATGCATTAGATTGGACAAGTTCCTGTTGATTACCTGTAACATAGCAAATGCAATTAAAACAATATTTTAAATGTATTTCAGAATCTTTTTAATGTTTATTTTTTCACTTGCATTTCTTAATTCTGTTATTTAATTTTGTTTGTTTTCCAATAGTTTTAGATTGCTAACAATTTGACAATGCAGAAAGTGATTGTCAAGATACAGATATATTAATTAATTATGTAAAAGAAATAATAAATTTAATCAGTACTAATTATATTTAAGAATTAATTAATATTAATAAAGTATAAATTATTAATATTTATTTTATTAGAAAAATAAGGCTTTATTTCAAAGAATAGAAAGTGTCAAACAACCAGAAATATATATGGAGGTGTAATAGTGTGATAATATAAGATAACTAAACATACAGAGTTGTAATATTGTTGTGTTATGTAATGTAATGTATAACAGTGTAACGTGTTATGTAGTATGGTAATGTATGGAGCTGAGAAATAATATGATGCTCTACAAGTTCATCTTAAAACATTAAGAAATGATTTAATGACCGAATGTACACAGGAAAATTAGATAACATTCTAATGATATTTCACATTGAATTGGGAAGGAATATTAAGCAATGACAACCTTTTCCAACAATTTTATAGGACGCCTAATATTCACCTTGTTAAGTGGGAATAATCTAATTGATTATGTTATAACTTTTCTCATCATTCAGAAATGTTTTCATTGATTGTAGATTAATATAATTGATGAAAAAATAAAGAATATATATAATGATATTGTATGTGAAGTTACAAAACCTTGAAGTACGTGATTACATTATATACATTCAAGTTAACACAATAAAATGAAGATTACTATTTTATATATGTTTATCCAAAAGGGTGTTAACAAGTGAAGGTTTTTGTATTATATGTCCATGTGTTTAATAATCTCAAAACTCAACTCCTCTTTATGTAGGTTTGTCAATTTTGTGTACATAGTTTTCTCCCAAAATATGGCATTAAATTTTGGTTCATGTTTTTTGTGGAGAGGGAAAATTTTCAATGATTGATGAATTTATTGATTTGGATCTCTACATTAAATAATATTTTTATATGAAAACTATGGGAAATGATTTAATGAAATTTAAATATTGAGTCAAGACACTCTTGATCAGATAGATATAATAGTATTCAACCAAGATCTAGTTAAATAAACAAAAGCAATAGTGGAAGATAGGAGATAAAAACAACGTAACATGTAATTGTAGGTCTCAAGTGATTTCAGGGACGGAGAGACAGATTTTGGATTGTATTCTTGGTGTAGGCTTCAACTACACAATGTAATTAGCTTGCTTAAGTTGATCATAGGTTATTAGGGGAATGTACTGTAAGTCAATTTCTAATTGTGAGTTGAGTTGGTTACCTTTTTGGGTGACCTAATTTCTTACTATACAATGCAACCTCTTGTGCATATTATTGATTAATTGAATTGTACATGAATGAATGAACAATTCATTCTTTTCTTGAGTTTTTTTGGATCTCTCCACTCCACATAAATTTATATTTTGTGCATTCGATTCGACCTAGTGCCAATCCTCAATTTTGGACCACTCTGACATGGTATCAAAGATGATATGGTATCTAAATGTCATTTCCTTTGTTGGAAGATCTAGCATTCTAACTCATTCAATGCTTGTTTTTTCATAAATTTTGGTTTTCAAGGGTTTGGTGGGATTTTAAGGAAATCCATGCAAATATATTCTCTAGAGTCTCTACATGAAAAAGAGACAACACTGTTGAATTCAAAAGGGGACAAAACACTAGGTTTAATAGTAAACTTGACCTAGTTATGAGACAGGTGATTTTATCTTTTTAAGGGGGGTTTTATAGATGTTTGTTTGATTCACATCATCTCAGGCTCAAAAATAAAGTAGAAAATCATTACTAGTTTTATCTGTGTTTTTCAAAACAATTGATGGGTATTTGACATTTTTTGTGGAAAACGCATATATTTTTCTAGATTTGGGTTTTTTCTTATGTTTTTCTCACCATTTATGTGTTTCGAGATTAGCAACATGTCTAAAAAGTCAAAAAATATCCTCTAGTGCATTTCAGGATTATCAAGGTGTTCAACATGTCGTAAAATCCACCCAATGTGTCGTGGTTTTGGGAGTTCGGGACATCTCTGCATATGAACGTAAAATTTACAAATTGTAGTCAAACCTCCAAATCCTGTTCAATGCCAAGTGTTTCGAGTATTTTGGGACTTCAGAACATCTAAGCATTTGAACACAACTTGGGAAGTGTGGTCAAACTTCCAAGCCCTATAAAATGTGTAGCGTTTCATGTTTTCGGGACTTTGAAGCATCTCAGCATCTGAACATGCACTTGCGATTTATAGTCGAAATTTTGATCCTTGATAAATGCGCAGTGTTTTAGGGTTTTCAACCTATTTGACATGTGTGTAGTTCTGAAATCTACTTGAGATGTTCCATATTCTTCCACTTGTTGAAGACATTTCAAGTTCTACAACTTGCTTGACAACTCCAAAACCCCAAAATTCTATTTCAAGATTCACGACTTTTTCGACAAGACCAAAACCATGACAATATGTTTTGGGGTTTCTCATGTGTTCGCGAGTTGTAAATTTCTGACGTAGTGTGTTAATGTTTTAGATTTTTTTGACAAATTACAATCCACGACTGTGTGTTTTCAGGATTCCAAAGGTGTTCGGCAGGCCTATAACTTTGATTGTGTATGTGAGGTTTGCGACGGTGTTGGAGAAACCAAAAACTCAAATAGTGTGTTTCGGGTTTGTGAAGGTTTTCCACAAAGTGAGACCTTCGATAGCCTGCATTTTAAAACAAAAATAAAAAGGTGTTTGTGTGTGTGTGTTTGTGTGTGTGTGTGTGTGTTGTGTGTGTGTGTGTGTGTGTGTGTGTGTGTGTGTGTGTGTGTGTGTGTGTGTGTGTGTGTGTGTGTGTGTATACATACATACATACATACATACATACATACATACAACAAGAACGAAAAACACAAACACTAATGTAATATAAAATTAATCAATAATTTCATTATACTAGATTAAAAATCTTAAATTCACATATCTCAGAAAATATAGCTCAAAGTGCCTATTTTAGAGTTTTTACATAACACATTGATTCAAAAATTACATCAATTTGTTCAAAAATTACTTACTGAGTGGTGATAAACAAAATTAATTTTACAATTTATAAAGGAACAAATGTCTGAAGCACTTACAGAGTAACTAGTCTTAGGCATCATTACCATTTTGAGAACCCTTCTCTCCCCAACAAATATTATTTAATCTAAATCAATAAGGAAAACTAAATTCAAAGATTAATAGCATTGACTCTAGAGATAGGATCGATTCCAAAGTCAAATACTAGAGTAATCATAACACTATAAGATCGTGTCAATATTAAAATAAAAATAATAATGATACAAAGTAAGATTTAAGTGAGTCAAATATATAAAATTTCAACTATCATAGAATATTAAGGAGAAAAAAAAAATATTTATCATTGCTTAGGTAGACGATGGGCTCCTCAAGGTTGCGATTTCCTAACTCTGTTTATTTTTGTTTTGGGAAATTCAATAGGATATTCAAGAATAGGTACCTATTAGTGTTAAGAAGACTGAGCTAAGGCGGGTTGAAACTTGGAAATAAGTTAAGGCACGAATATGTTGGCTTGACATGTTATTATTACAAGTGTAAGGTGCTAAGTGCCAAAGACTTGTTACATACCTCTTTTAGAATGTGTTCATTATTAACACTAGTGAATATGATGGGCATGCACATGCACACACACACACACAATAAATTAGAACAATAAAAATTATGTAATTATTTTCAAATAATAAGAAATAAGGTAGAGATCATACAATTTGAAATTTGACATAATAATAATAAAATATCAAATAACAAAAAATGAGACATATATCATATGATTTAAAATTTAACGAAATAAAATCCCCTCATTATTTAACAACTAATATTTAGAATTTTGGACAGCTAACCCCTACAAATTTTGGATTGAATTAAAAAATAAAACTATACTCGTAACCTGGTGTAGCTTGGATACCAATAATAAGCAAGGAAAACGAAACACCGTGGAACTTCAAGTTGTTAGTACAAATTTTCTTCCTTAATTGATTCCAATAGACGATAATGTTTTCAATCTCCTCCATCAATGGTCTTTTTATAAGCTTCAATAAATAGTTTTTTTAAGGTGAATCTCATTGCCCGTTTAATCGAGTTAATTATGGATATGCCAATGGAATTTAGATTTGGGTCGATATGAATGATCATATTGAATACTATTAGATTATCAAATGCATTAGATTGGACAAGTCCACGTTGAAAACGTGTAACATATCAAACACAATCAATACAAATTTAATGTATTTCACAATTCTATTTTTCTTCACTTGTATTTCTTAATTGTGTTATTTAATTTTGTTTGTTTTCCAATGGATTTAGAAGTCATATATCTTAACAATGAAGAAAAGTGCTATTAAATACAAAAATATAATCAACTAATTATATTAAAGAAATAGTAAAATTTAATTAGTATTAATTATATTTAATAAGTAATTAATATTACTAAAATATAAATTATTAATATGTATATTTAATTAGAAAAATAAGACTTTATTTTAATTAGTAGCAAGTTCCAAACATTTAAAAATGGAATGTCAAATCCTATAAAATTAGAAGGTTTTGTAGCAATAAATGTTTGATAACGACTAAATTAATGATGAACATTACTTGTTAAGTAGGCATATATAGTTATATATACAGATATATACATATATGTCTATGCAAAAACATACACATGCATGTATATAGATGTATATGTATCCATATATATTCATTACCTGTTAACTTTTGTTCAATTTGCATGACGATTGCGTTTCGTTTGCATTATTATATGTTGTTACGGTTGGTAGGGCTTCATCACCATTTGCTATAGTTAATAATGTTAGCATTAATTAATAATGTTTGTGATGGTTAAGGTTACCTTACATTGTTTAAGGTAATATCATAAGTTTATTAATGGTTATTATTAATAGTATCCCTACTCGGCCTTGGACTACTTTGCATTGCTTAAGTTTCCTCATTACTTCAAAATGTTTTAAAGTTGAATGTTATTATGAACATATTTTAGACAACTCTATATGGTAATTACTTGATGATTATTGTTTAAATGTATTAATTTTGGTTGACTCTCCTTGGCATAGAGAATAATGGTCATAGACCATATGTAAGGGTAATTATAAATTTTAGATTTCATTAAAATGGGTCATAGATCATGAGAGCAATATGAAATTTTTTATATAATAGTCTTATACCATATTGCAAAGATATTGGTTGAAACTTGGTAAATTCATTAATAAACCATTGGAAAAATAATTGATGATTGTTATTGATGTTTTAAGGGGGCCAACTATCAATTTGCAAAGTAAAAGAAAACGAATAAAGTTTAAAAGTTTTAATTATTATTGTGGAATGGTCATTGACCATGGAAATAAAAGGAACGATAACCAAATCATACCAAGCCAAGAACTCAGATGCTAATCAAACACCACGGTCAATAAGATGAAAGCAATTCTCTAGAATAACTTTACATAAAATTTTGCAAACAAATGAGCAACAATATCATATATTATTATGGAACTCACTGAAATACAATAACAATGGGCCTTTCTTATATAGGAAAGTAATAACAATATAATAACAAATCAAGGTCATAGATCAAGTCATAAATCAAGGAAATAACCACTCATCAAAGAACTAGTCAAGACCCTAGATTTAGGAGAGAACTAGACATCAAGGATCTTGTAGTGCCCACTCCTCTTCGACACTATTTAATTTTGATGTTGTTACTCTTGGACTGATACTTAGAGATTTGAGTATTATATTGTTATTAGTAGACGATGGGCTATGCTAATATTTAGACTATTGACATTATGTGGTTTACATTTTTATTATGATGCACTATATGGTAATGATAGACAATTATATATGTTGAGTTATGATATTATGATTTTTTTACTAACATGTCGTAATTTGGATGCATAACCTATGTTGGATGTTTTGAGTAGAATTATGATTTTATGGATGTCAAAAATTGAATTAATTATATGATGTTAGATGATATAATTACTAATGTTGAATGATGATTATTGATTTTATATGTATATTGTCTCGATGTTGTTAATATGACCAAAAGGCTAGAGAGGTATTTTGTTTGTGGTGCAGGACATTTTATCACATACATCGAAAGGGTATATGGGACCAACCATAGAAGGATGTCAGGTATTGAGCAACGTGGGCCAAAATTTGAGAACTTGTGTAATGTTATGTTGAGTTGTTGTTGCATGCCTAGTTTGGAGGTTTCCCATTGGGGGGTGAACTCACATGTGTGGCCATGGGGTGATATGTTTTCCCTTCTTTTAATTTTTGGTGTCTTTTATTTTTGTTATATGCATTTAAATTGTGGAAATTTTTGTCACTTTATTAGCAAGTAATCATGTGTCTTAATTAAGTTAATTCTTTTTATTTAGTTAACTAAAATAGAGATGTGAAAAATAGATAATTATGATCTTAGGTGGTCCTTGTTGTAAGTGAGATTTGTGTTTGTTTGTGTGTGTTATACTCCACCCCAACTTGAAAATTCAGATTTTGAATTGGGAGGCCTTTTTGGAGACTTGTTGGACAAGCTAAGCATGTCCCATGCCTCTTCAATTTACCCAAAAAGCGCTACCTATGGGTATGGTGGAGTTTATTTTTTACTTATTTATCCTTTTTGGAGTATAAAAGAGTTAAAATAGTTGCACCTTATTCTTGTCACAATAAATTTTGTCCTTAGAAGGCATGGTGTGCAAGTTTGTGTGCCATGTGGGTTTTTCATAGTTCTTACATGCTCATTTATTGTCTTGGGCATGGTGTTTGACTTGAGTGTGGGAATGGAGGAATGATGAAGTGACATCCTACATAGAGCCACCTCATCATCCTCACATTCCATTTCTATTTATTGATGGATTTTGTTGGAATGGGGGTTAGTTGTTCATTTTTTTCCTTTGCATTTTTGGAAAATTGGGAAGCTTGTTTGGAGTTGATTTTCCTTTAACAAATAAATTGGAATAGTAACGACAACAACAACACGACCCAGCAAACACGATTAAGAGGGAGATTTGAGTATTCCCTGTGTGTCCCACCAATGAAATAGGCATAATGACGCCCCATTTAGCACTGATCAGTGAACAGGAGTAACGTAGAATTTTACATTGTTGGAGTTTCTTGTTGAGAATGGAGAGGTGTGAAAGACTTGTGAAGCTCTTGGAGCACCTTTGTTTCTTTTGTTTATTATGGTTGTTGATGTGGAAATATTGTGCTTGTTAAATTTTTTTGAGTTTGTGAATGTTGCTTTTGTGTGGTTGGGTAGTATGCCTTAGTTTGGGTGTGGGAGATGGACTTATAAGACCATTGGGGAGGGAAAAGATGGAGTTTTTGAGGCATGCATTTGGTGGGAGTGTGATTGGGAGTTTCACCTATGGGCAGTGAAAAGAAAAGCCATGGTTATATTGTTCCATACTTGCAAGGGAGAGATAAGAATTTTGTGTTGTTTGTTTTGTGCACTTGGAGGCTTAGGGTGAAACTCCCACTTTACTTGGGAGGAAAATGGAGGTGGTTTCCTGTAGTCCTTTCTCCATTTGGTTTGGGTATCAAACCTATGTATTGTTTGAGAAGTTAAAAAATGTTATTGTTGTGTTGGAGTTTTGAAATGTATGCATTTTAGTTGTGTTGAAATTTTTTTGAATGCTATGTTGTTTGGTGGAAGCCATGTTTGTTGTAAAGTTGTCAAATGTTGCTCAAGATCCTCATGGTTCTTTGGTTTGGGACCGATGGGCCATTAAGGGGATGGATTATCCTCTTAATGGATTAAAGGTTATGCGGAGAGCATTTCCTATTCCCCCTCCCTTTGTATTGTGATTCTTGTTGTGAAAGATTGAAGTGAGCTAGATTGGAGCTACATTTGGAGAAGACATGCAAATTGGAGACTTGTATTTTGGCCTTGTTGATGAATTAGTGTTCATGTTGTAAATTTTCATGTTATTATTCCCACTTTGAGTGGATGATTGTAAAATTGTAATGCTTGAAAGAGAATGTTATATTTTCACTTGGAAATCCCTATAAATTGTATAAATCCTTCTAAGAGTATTTGTTTGAGAAATTTGCATTTTCAAAATGTGTTAGTTTTGTGAAAAGAAACTACAAAGTTTTACATTATTTTGGTAAAGTAGAAATTTGAAATAAGTTGAAATAGAAATGCATAACTCTAAATCTTAATTGAAGTTGTTTCATTATTTCCAAATTGTGATATGCTTTCATTTTAAAAGAAATGAGAAGTCTTGTTTAAAATTTATTGTTGTTGAAAATGGTTATCACTTAGTAGTTGATGGAGGAAAATAAATAGTTACATTTTATAGCATTATTGAAGGAAATACAAGTAATTTAAAATTCATAGTTGAATTCATTAGATAAGTGAAGGAATAATATATGGATCCTGTTTACTTTTAGCTCATAAAGGTATGAATGAGAAAATAGTTTAAGAACATTAACTTTCCAATTTTAACTTTTAGGTTGAATATGGAGAATTGCTGTCTAAACTAATGTACTTTACATAATTTATAATAGAGAATACTAAATTTTGATATTTGTCATACCCTTCAAATTGTAAAAAGTGATCTATACCTAATAAATATAAGAATATAGTTTTCAAATTTCCTTATATAAGTATATATACCTCTAAATTAAAATTGTATTTCTATTAAGAATTTATTAAAACTATATATATTAATGATATTAGACAATGAAATTTATTTGTTAATATGTTAAATTAATTGAACAATTAAAATATTCGAATAATATATATATAATAATAATATAATAATATCATTATTTTAATATTAATTTATATATATATATATATATATATATTTACTTGGTAAAATGGGTTGAGGGTGGGGGCTTAAATAACCCACAATATTAAGAAAACATTGTTGTATTTATATAACCTCCATTGTAAAATTAAACAGACCACGAATTAAGAACCCAATTGAAACATTTTCCGATTGGCTGTACTCTCTCTCGCAGCGAGTGGGACTAATAGAACAGCTACCAGCGGTCGGCAGCGAGGGGTCGCCGACCCCACCCCCACTATCATGTATAGCATATATAGGATAGCCACGACCGGGGTGGGATATATATCAACCGTGAGCATAGCCACCCCCAGCCTCATTTTGAATCATGGGATGGGGGGGTGGGGTCGGTGGGGGGATTTGAAACCGGGTCCCCCACCGCACCACTCCACAACTTATAAAATAATCTATATCATGGGGGTCGAACCCCAACCAATTTAAGCGGCCATCAATTGTAACATTTAAATTACAGTATAACTTTTAAAAAGTCGTGACCAAACTAGACATCATTTTCGTTGGTTATCAAATCGTATATACAGAGTATATAACACATACATATATATATACATACATTTTGTATAATGTGTGATCTGTGTGTGTGTGTGTGTGTGAAGTGTCGTGTGACCCTCCCCTCAAAAACTGTGTGTGTGTGTGTAATGTGTGTGTGTGTACCACTGTGTGTGTGTGTAGTGTATATATATATATATATATATATATATACATGTATATATATCAATTTTTTTTAAAACTAGATATCACAATATGTATGTATAAAATACATATAGATGTAATATAGGGAAAGTACATTTGTAAGTTTATAACAAATACCTTTTTTTTAAACCAGATCTTGTAGAAATGGGGCAAATGCCCATTTACCCAAATAGGGTAAATACATTGAATAAATTTAACAATTAATTGTTATAAACAATTATAGCAATTTCAAACCCTAGGAGAGGGTAAAATGGAATGAGTATTAGCAACAAAAAAATACAAGCTTGGGTTGTGTGTATCCATCCCAAGCTTCTTCTTCTCTTCCATGGCTTCCTCTTCCTCCTCCCTTAAACCTGCAAACAAAAATGAGAAATGAGTAAAATGAAATGAATAAAAGCTTCCTATAGAGATGTTTAGGGTTATTTTTTGGATCCTATAGATCCAAGGGCCTAGATTCATTCCATCCATAATGGCTCTAGAATCTTCCCCTACAAAATTAGGTGAGAGGTTAGGTGAGATTATGGTTTCAAATGAAATGTATGGGTCAAGTTTGAATGGGGCCACTTAAGTGGTGTAGAAGTTAACATTAAATTTGTTACCCATTATGTTTTATTTGTAACTTTTAAAAATAAAAGGGGCCATGACCTTTGTAATAATTAAGCCAAATTCACTCCTTAGTAATTTAGAAAATAATTATTATTTATGGATTAAATTTAATATTATTGTAATAAATGGAAGGGTGTTTTAGACTTAGCCCTAGACATTTTTATAGTAAATTATTAAATGACTTTGAACTACAGGTTATTAAATTAATTATGGAGGAATTACTAGGAATGAAATTTTTAAACATAACTGAAGGGTAAATATTATTATTTAATTATTTTTGAAATGATAATTTTTTAATCGAGACCCTAGCTAAACATTGTAACTTCGATTTTTTTTTTAAAAAATTATTTAGTAATTTTTATAATTTATCATTTGTTTTGTATTGGGTTTTGTGTAAATTGTGGGCATTACACTTGGTTTTATAGCCTTGGGTTCATTGCTTGTACCCCGAGCACACTTGGAAACATGAAAAATAAAAAATAAACCTAGCACAACTCTAAACCTAGAACACACAACATAGATATTTTATCAAATGTAGAAAAATTAGAAAACTGAAACAAAAACTTAGATGATGATAAACTAACTCTCATCTTGGTCTGTGCAGGAGGCACAGACTAGACAAGGGGTTCCTACATGTGGACCTAGACCTACCACCCCCAGATCAGGTTGTAGTAGCTATTTTACCTCAGATATTGCAGACACTACAGGATGTTAATGTCATTATACGTAGAGGATTGTTAGGAGTATGACCTAACAAAGAAGAAAAAGAGTCATCAGTGGATGCTCGTGTACCTTCATCTCACAGTGTAAAGGATAGGGTAGAGAACTCCCACATGGAGTCAGTTAGAAATGGGTCACCTCCTATGGAGCATAGAGATAGAGGTACAGAGCACAGAGATAGGTCTAGGAGCCCTAGGCCAAGAGATGATCATGCAGAGAGACTAGGGGTCGACAGTTCGACAGCATCACTGGATCACATTAGAGAGATACTAAAGTTACACCTGCCTCATTTTGTTAGAGACACAGGGGTATTTTAGGCAGAAGAGGCATGGTTGGTTAGCTTGAGCAGATGCTTCAAGCTATGCCCTTGTTCTAGAAACACAAAATCTCATGTTTCCATCCACCTTCTGAGAGATGGAGCTGGAGTTTAATGGAGGACTGAGGAGAAGAAGCTCCATGTGGATTCAAATACAGATACTTGGGAGCTCTTTGAGGATCATTTCAAGAGTAGATACATATCCAAGAGATTCATCTACTAGCAGATCGATGAGTTTCATGATCTGCAATAGGCTTCCATGACAGTGGTAGAGTATGAGGGATCATTTTTTAGATCTGCTTCAGTATGTAGATTACATGCAGGATGAGTATGTTAGAGTTCACAAGTTCATCTAGGGCCTGAACTTAGACTTGGGTGGGGCAGTGTACATTCATTTCCCACAGACATTATTAGAGCTCATGGAGAAGGCCTATATTGTAGAGGAAACCAAGGGTAAGACTCAATAGGCTCGTGAAAGAGTGAGGAGCCGCATAAAACAATTATAGGATAGTAGATCAAGGGGATCAGCTCCTGCTCCTCATGGCAGACACACTTCAACACAGTCTTCCTTCTGGCCTCCTCCACCCCCTCAGTAGCAAACTCAACCACCCTTTTGACCTCCATAATCACCATGATACTTAGAGTAGAGCGTGTAGTATGGGACCTCTAGCTAGGGGGCCCAATAGGACACAGGATCCACCTCGAGCATATTCAACATGAGTACATCCACTGTAACACCCACATAGATCTATGGAAGGGCCATCAAGTTCTTCAACACATACTACTGGGCCAACCTGGAGGACTATCTACTCAGTGGAGAGGACCAGGTACTTGCCATGGATGTAGTGTGCATGGAAATCATTGGAGAGAGTGCCCTCAAGAACCCTGTTAATTAAGGTAAGGCACCTATTTCTGAGCCTACAATTGGTGAATGCCTAGGAGCCAACATGATATATGCAGCGGTCAAGAACCACCAGGAAGAGCACCAGGGCACGGTGATAGAGACCACAAGTAGCATTGGTGGTATTTATGTACCCTATTTTATTTGACTCAGGCTCATCAGATTCTTTCATTTCTCCATCTTTAGTAGAGCATTGCAGGATGGTGGTAGTTAGGTAGGGCCTTAGTTGGGATGTCGAGATGGCTTCTGGAGCCAAGATCTTAGTAGAATCCTTAGTCAAGGAGTGTGTAGTGGACCTAGGACCCTTTACCACTACTTTAGATCTTTGTATCCTTCCCTTGGGTTCATATGGAGTTATCTTGGGCATGGATTGGTTGTTTACGCACAGAGCTAGAGTTGATTGTCACAACAAGGTTATATCTTGTGCAGATGATTTGGGAGTGGAGTTAATGATTGTTGGATTCAGGAGACCCATCTCTATTCACACTATTTACACTATGCAGATGAAGCGGTGTGCGTGACGGGGTTGTCGGTTGTATGCTATTACAATTAGTGATAGGTTAGAGGATGGGGCTAGTGGACCTTCACTTGATGATCACCCCATTTTGTAGTAGTTTTCTGATGTGTTTTTCCTATTGAGCTATCAAGGGATTCCTCCCCGTGAGATAGATTTTATAATTTATTTTGTTTTAGGAGCGGAACCTATCTCACGCGCTCCATATAGGATGACCACACCTGAGCTATGTGAGCTCAAGTTGTAGCTAGAGGGCCTTCTTGAGAAAGGCCTAATCCATCCTAGTGTATCCCCTTGGGGTACACCGATGATTTTTGGTAAGAAGAAGGATGGATCCTTGTGGTTATGTGTGGACTATCGTTAGCTGAACAAAGTAATCATCAAGAATTATTACCCCCTTCCTTGCATAAATGATTTATTTGATCAGATGAAGGGGGCCACTATGTTTTCTAAGATTGATCTTAAGTTAGGATACCATCAGCTGAGGATTGTAGAGACAAATATTCACAGGACAACTTTCCATACGAGATATGGCCACTATGAGTTCATAGTTGTGTCATTTGGTCTGACAAATGCCCCTACAGTGTTCATGAGTTTGATGAACAGGGTATTCAGGACTTTCCTAGACCACTTTTTCCTTATGTTCCTTGATGACATTTTGATCTTCTCTCATACGTGGAGGAGCATGAGGAGTACCTTTGTCAGGTTCTATAGTGTCTTTGTGAGCAACAAATTTATGGGAACCTAGAGAAGTGTGCATTCTTTCAGTCAGAGGTTCAGTATTTGGGTCACATAATTTCTAGGGAAAGTATCGCAGTAGATCCTTCCAAGATTAGAGCCATTATGGATTGGCCAACACCTACTAGTGTGACAGAGGTGTGTATTTTCATGGGGTTGGTAGGAGGTACTACAAGATATTTGTTCAGGAATTTTCTCGGTTACGTACCCCATCACTTCCATTCAGTAGAAAGGGAAGAAGTTCATCTAGTCAAATAGATCTGAGTAGGCCTTCAGGAAATTGAAGAAATGCCTTACGAAAACACTCTCTATTACAGTGTGATATCCTCATGGAGAGTTCTTTGAATGCATAGATGCTTTTTTGGTAGGATTAGGAGGTGTATTGATGTAGGAGGGCCATGTTGTAGCCTTTGAGTATAAAAAAATCAAGGATTATGAGCTCAATTATCCAACTCATGACCTTGAGCTTGTAATAGTTGTGCATGCTTTGGTTTGATGGAGACATTTCCTTTTAGGCAAGAGATTCATTCTTAGGACTGATCATTTGAGTCTTTGTCACCTCTTCACATAACCCAATCTCAACGCTCTTCAGCGCATTGGATGGAGTTGCTTTGTGAGTACGACATGGAGATAGAGCATGTGAAGGGGAAGGAGAATGTGGTTGTATGACACTCTGAGTAGATGGAGACATTTGGTTATGGCTACTTTAGTGGGTATAGATTTGTGGAGCAGGATTTTGTAATAGCTTCCACATGACAGCTTCTACCTTGCAGCCAGATCATACGAGATTGAGTCTCAGAGACCCCTTGAGGGGAAGTTTGATGGATTTTCATTGGAGATAGATGGTATTCTCATACAAAAAGGCTCAATCCATCTACCTAGAGATGGAGGCTTGAGACAAGATATCTTGGTAGAGGCTCATCATGCACCTTATTCACCCCATCCAGGGGTGAAGAAGATGCACACCACCATGAGACAACTTTATACCATTGGAGAGGTCTATGATAATAGATGTAGCTTATGTTTTTGTCATGTCTGTTTAGAGTGTCAGAGGGTGAAGGCCAAGCATCAGCATCGAGCTGGCCTTCTCTACCCACATGATATACCAGAGTGGAAATGGGACACCATTTCCATGGATTTCATAGTAGGGCTACCGACATCAAGATACCACCACGATGCCATCATGGTCATGGTGGATAGATTGATGAAAGTGGCTCATTTTTCTCTGGTGAAGACCACCTATACAACTAGTGCAGTGGCACGAGTATACCTTGATGAGATTTTCAGACTGCAAGAGATTCTGTGGAAGATTATCTGTGACCACAATCCCTTATACACCTCTCATTTTTGGACTACCATGCAACATTCCCTTTGGATGCGTATCAACGTCATTACAACTTATCATCCAAAGACAGATGGAAAAACAGAGTGGGTGAATTAGATCTTAGAGGATATGTTTGCGGATGTATGTCATGGACCATCAGTCAGGTGGGAGGAGTACTTGTATTTAGTGGAGTTTTCCTACAACAATAGTTTTCAAAGTTCAATTGGTATGGCTCCTTTTTAGGATTTATATGGAAGGGAGTGTAGGACACCATTTATTTGGGATAGAGTGGAGGAAAGGTTTTCCCTTGGGGATGAATTATTATAACTTATGGAGCAGTAAGTTTTCTTGATTCGAAAGAGATTATAGGAGGCTCAGGATAAAAAAAAGAAATATGTAGATAGTAGGATGAGAGATCATAGTTTTGAGGTGGGCATGAAGGTGTTTCTTTATGTCAGGCCTCATAAGATTCCTATCCATTATGGAAAAGGCTCTAAGTTATCTCCTAGATTTTTTGGTCTGTTTGATATCTTTGAGCATATCGGTTCTTTGGCTTATCATCTAGCATTACCACCCAGCTTGTCTTGAATGCACGATGTATTTCATGTTTCTGTTACTTAGGAGATACATTCCAAATCCATCTCATGTTTTGGATTGGAAAACATTGCAGGTGCAGGAGCAGGGGCAAGGTGTTAGTGGAGCCTGTGTGCATCATAGAGTGCAGGACCTAGAGCGTAGGCCTTCGAGGCCACGAGATTGACCAGGTGCTGGTCCAGTGGGATAGGTATGATGAGACTGTAGCCACTTGGGAGGATGCCACTTTATTGTGAGCCCAGTTTCCTCAGCTATTCTAGTGACTTCCAGGAGGAAGTTGAGTCTAAGGGGAGGGGGATGTAGTGCCCACTCCTCTTTGACACTATTTCATTTTGATGTTGTTACTATTGGACTGATACTTAGACATTTGAGTATTATATTTTGATTAGTAGATGATAGACTATGTAGATATTTAGACTATTGAAATTATGTGGTTTACATTTTTACTATGATGCACTAGATGGCGATGATAGACAATTATATATGTTGATTGCGATATTTTGATTTTATACTAACATGTCATATTTTTTATGCATAGCATATGTTGGATGTTTTGAGTAGATTTATGATTGTATGGATGCCAAAATCAAATTAATTGTATGATGTTAGATGATAGAATTTCTAAAATTCGAATGATGATTATTGATTTTATATGTATATTGTCTCGATGTTGTTAATACAGCCTGAAAGGCTAGAGAGGTATTTTTTTGTGTTGTAGGACATTTTATCACATACATCAAAAGGGGATAGGGGACCAACCACTGAAGGATGTCGGGTGTTGAGCAACATGGCCAAAATTTGACAACTTGTCTAATGTTATGTTGTGTTGTTGTTGCATGTTGAGTTAGGAGGTTTCCATTGGTGGGTGACCTCACATGTGTGGCCATGGGGTGATATGTTTTCCCTTATTTTTAATTTTTGTGTTCTTTACTTTATGTTATATGTATTTAATTTTTGAAATTGTTGTCACTTTATTAACAAGTAATAATGTGTCTTAATTAAGCTAATCCTTCTTATTTGGTTAACTAAAATAGAGATGTGACAAATAGATAATTATGAGGTTAGGTGGTCCTTGTTGTAAGTTAGATTTGTGTTGGCTTGTGTGTGATTTACTCCACCCCAACTTAAAAATTTGGATTTTGACTTGGGAGGCCTTTTTGGAGGCTTGTGGGACAAGCTAAGCTTGTCCCATGCCTCTTAAATTTACCCAACAACCCTACCTATGGGTTGGGGAGTTTATTTTTGACTTATTTATCCTTTTTGGAGTGTAAAAGAGTGAAAATAATTACACCTTCTTCTTGTCACAATAAATTTTTTCCTTAGAAGGCATGGTGTGCAAGTTTGTGTGCCATGTGGGTTTGTCATAGTTCTTACATAGTCATTTATTTTCTTGGGCATGGTGTTTTGACTTGAGTGTGGGAATGGAGGAATGATGAAGTGGCATCCTACATGGAGCCACCTCATCATCCTCACATTCCATTTCTATTTATTGATGGATTTTGATGGAAGGGGGGTTACTTGTTGATTTTATTCCTTTGCATTTTTGAAATTGGGATCTTGTTGGAGTTTCCTTTGGGAATTTGCTTGGGTTGGAGGTGTGAAAGACTTGTGAAGTGAAGTTTTCTTGGAGCTTGATGGAGAGGTAGGTTCTCCTCTATTTTTTTTTTAATTATGTTTGTGGATGTGGAAATATTGTTCTTGTTAAGTTTTTTTGAGTTTTGTGAATGTGATTTTTTGTGTGGTTGGGTAGTATGCCTTAAGTTGGGTGTGTGAGATGGAATTATGGGACCATTAGGGAGGGAAAAGGGATTTTTTGAGGAATGCATTTGGTGGGAGTGTGATTGGGAGTTTCACCTATGGGGAGTGAAAAGGAAATCATGGTCATATTGTTGCATACTTGCAAGGGAGAGATAAGGATATTGTGTTGTTTGTTTGTGCACTTGGAGGCTTAGGGTGAAACTCCCACTTCACTTGGGAGGAAAAAGGAGGTGGTTTACCATAGTATTTGCTCCATTTGGTTTGCTTTCAAGCATTTTTGTTTTTGAGAAATTTGAAAACTTTTTGTGCATGTCATTTTAGTTGTGTTGAACATTTCGAAATGTATGTTGTTTGTGGAAGCCATGTTTGTTGAAAAGTTTTCAAATGTTTCTCAAGATCCCTCATGGTTATTTGGTTGGGGCTTGGGGGCCATTAAGGGGATGGATTCTCCTCTTAATGGATTAAAGGTTGGGTGGAGAGCGTTGCCTATTCCCCCTTTCCTTTTATTGTAATCTTTGTTGTGAAAGATTGAAGTGAGCTAGATTGGAGCTACATTTGGGAGAAGACTTGCATTTGGAGACTTGTATTTTGGCCTTGTCTAAAGCATTTATGTTGAAAATTGTTGATTTTATTATTACCACTTTGAGTGGATGCTTGTAAATTTGTAAGCTTGAAAGTAATTTATTTTATTACTTGGAAATCCCTATATCTTGTAAATCCTTTTAAGAGTGTTGAATGAGAAATTTTGTATCTTACAATGTGTTATTTTTGTGAAAAGAAATTACCAAGTTTTACATTGTTCTGGTGAAATGGAAACTTTGAGATAAGTTGAAATGGATATGCATTTTCTTAATTCAAGTTGTTTCATTGTTTCCAAATGTAATATGCTTTCATTTCTAAACTTTTTGAGAAGATTAAAATTTATTGTTGTTGGAAATGGTTGTCACTTATATCTTATGGAGGAAATGAAATAGTTACATTTAGTAGTATTTTAGGCAAAAAGAAGTAATTGATGAGAATTATTAATAAGAAGAATAATCTCCTCCCAACTAGCTATAACATATTGAATGAAATTTCTTATTAATTTTTCCCCAAGTTTACTTTTAAGTCAATATGGAGAGAACTCCAAAAATCCTTGAATTGTATTTTTCTTACCCTATAAATTTTGATCTTTGTAAATACACAATAAAAACATATATATCTATTTATTAAGTTTTAAATTTTTATATAATTGCATACTTTTATATTGTATATATATTAAAAATATTACAATTATATAAACCAATGATTTTAGAAAAAAAAATGTAAATTGTTATTGTTATTATTAACAAAAAATGAATTCAATAATATATATATAGAGGTATATATCTCATTATTAAAGTTTATAATTTAAACTTCATATCAATTTTATTTTATTGTTATGTTTGGTTGGGTGGGGTCGGCGACCCCTCCACCAAAAAATATTTAAATCCTTAACATTAAACACCACCACTATTTGCGAATACAATCAGTTGGTGTTATATGTGCAATCGGTATTTTTAATGGTATTTGCCATGAATAAGTATTAAACAATGTTATATATATATATATATATATATATATATATATATATATAATTTTTAATTTCTGGTTTTGATATTTTTTATATAATAAATTTGTACGTATAAATGTGATAAAAAATATTAAAACGTGAAATTAAAATTTATATATATATATCAAAGGGATATTGTTTTTTAAACTAGACTTGTAAAAGTGGGGCAAATGTCTATTTTCCCAAATAGGGGTAAATACAAAAGAAAATTAATTTTTCAACAATGAATAGTTATATCAAACAAGAATTTACAATCAAATCAGAGGAGGGTAAAATGGAAGTAGTATTACAAAAAAAAAGATACAATAGGATCATCCACATTAAGCTCCATCTTCATCCATGGCTTCCTTCTCTTCCTCCTCCCTTAAACCTGCAAAACCAAAAATGAGGAAATGAGTAAAATGAATGAATAAAATCTTCCCATAGAGATGATTAGGGTAATTTTGGATCCCTAAGATCCAAGGGCCTAGATATAATCCATCCAATGGCTAGGAATGATCCCTATAAAATCTAGGTGAGAGTAGGTGAGAATGGTTTCAATAAAGTATATGGGTCAAATTTGAATGGGGCCACTTAAGTGGTGTAGAAGTTAAATTTATTCTCTAACATTTTTGATTATTTGTTGACCTTTAATGAAAAGACCATGACCTTTGTAAATTAAGTCAAATTAATCCTTAGTAATTTGGAAATGGTTATTATAGGAATTTAATTTAATTGTATTTAATCATTAGGAGGGTGTTTTAGAGTTAGCCTTAACGTAATAAACTAGTAAATGACTCTTGAACCATATTATTTTATTCAATGAGAATTAGAAACTCGAGGATTTTAAACCAAACTAGAAAATAGAATAATATAAATTAGTTATTAATTTGAAAACCATATTTTGTTAACCAAGGGAATAGCTAAACGTTGCATTTGATTTTTTTTTTTTAAATAAAAAATTATTCAGTAATTTTTCTCTAAATTAACTATTAGTGTGTATTGGGTTTCATGTGGGGTAAAATTGTGGGTGTTACAGATCTAGTTAATACCATATATCAAGGATAGAACCAGTCAATACCATAAATCAAGGAATGAACTATATTCGGCAACTAGAAAATATCCCCCTAATATATAAATAAATAAAAAGAAATATCCACACACATAAGTGGGTGAGGATAAATACAATAAAGGTAAATAAAGTACTGGAGTCATTTTTATGTACCCTTAATTATTTCTAACCCCATTCATGCCTGCCTATCACCTAGCAGGCACTAAGCAGTCACTCGAGGCATAGGCAGGTGCCGAGCCCCGCCTTTATGTGAGCATTGTGATAAGATCTTGTCATTGATGGAGGATGATTTTTAGAATGGAAAATACATTCACTTTAAAAGGAAAGTGGAAAGGTAGCTTATAGATCCCACATGTTAATGCCTTAAAGAAACTAAGTGTCATTTTAATACACATGATAAATTAGATCTGAGTCATGACAGTCACATACAAAAAGAGAGTTTACAACCTTAAACATGATATACAAAACACTATCTCATATATATTCATTCATGAAGTTATGGTAGCCACATTAAAATTAGAAGAGGTCATCAGAGACCATACATATCAAGTAACTGGGACTCATCTCTTACAGATCTACCCTGGTATGATATTCTAGCTATACCCTCCCATTGTAACCCTTATTACAGATCCCAGTGTCATACTGAGGACTGTTATATCCCATATAACCCTTAGTATTAATGTTCTAAACCCTAGCACCACTGTAACATTTGGCTTCTCAACTCTCTATGCATTCTCTGTATTCCGAACTCCAAGTCTCTCTTCTTTGCTTCCGAGCATCTATCTTTAAATAGGTTCTACACCCACCACCATGCCTTTTCTCTTGAGAAGATCATATGCCAAGTGTTAATGTGGTTCTCCAATGGTGCATGCTTATCTCTTAACAAGCTCTACACTCTCTCTAATGATGTCTTTTGGGAATATTCCCTACATGGGATATTCGTTTCTTGACCACTAAGGTTCTAGGATGGCACCTTATCCACTCAACATGCCTAGTGGTGTCACATTTTTCCTCAAGTACCTCTAGAATGTCGAATATGACTAAGTCCTTAGATCCTGTTGTCTTGCCTTATGCACATGACCTTGTTTCTCCTAAACCCTTATTAAACCCTTGTCATATGCGCTTTTTCCCATGTGCCTTTCTTCTTACTCGTCTCACGCTATGGACACACCCATTGGTACTTAGAAAATAATTTTGCGCCCAACATCACCCCACACTAAGTTTTATCTCCATCCTCAGAAACATATTACTCCTTTAAAGAATAAAGATTGGTGGGATCTGGATGAGTTAAAAGGAGAATGAAAGAATAGAATAATGAAGAATTAAGAATGGAAGAAGTAGAAAAATATTTAAGAATCAAAGAAATTACTACTAGTGCAAGGGGAGTGAGAACTCCTTCCTTACTATTTCCTCAATCTTCTCCTAGGCATCCTCTTCACCCTGTGTGAGTTGGATTAGGTCACCCACTAGAGTGCTCACCTCCTCAAAGCTCAATTTCTTGCCCTTAGTGTTCCGCATATCTATAATCCCTTCCAGACGTTTGCTAAGGTCATCCATCCATTCTATGAGTGACCTGGGGTACAACTCCTTAAGTCAATTTTTAACCGAACCTTGCAAGGTTTCGATTGCTTCAATTTTATTCTCAACCTCTAGTAGTATTTTATCCTACTTTTCTCTATTTCCTATATTTTTTTCTTGGAATGCTTTTAGATCTACCTCATGTGTAGCAACTAGTATACTTGCTACCCTGTTCCTATCAATGACAATTATCATACATAGCCTCAGCCATTCGTATGGTGGTGTGTACAACATGAAGGAGTTTTGAATATTGAGTGACTGTCTCCTTGATTTTTTATCCTTTATTCCTTCTTCTGGCGTGTTAGTGCCTCTTCTGCTGATTCTAAGGAAAGCGACAACCTCTCCATGGTGAGGATGAAGGATAAGTCTTCCAATAATTTCAAGGTTGACTCATATTTTCATTCAGGTGGGGCCAGGTCTTGATGCTTCAAGATAATGACATCTGTAATCATTTCTATTTTCTTATAGACCTTGCACACCTTTTCTTTTTCCTCCCTTATTGCACACCTTAACTGTGTGTTGATCACCTCCTCCTGCTTTCGATCCTTTCTCTTCTCAATGAGTTATTTTATCTTCTTCCTTTGTTTCTCATCCAAGACTCTTACTCTATCATTCCTCCTGAAGAGTCTTGTCTCTACCTCAACTGACACCTTGTTGAACGCATTGCAGACTTTCTCAATTAACAACTGCTGAGCATTCACCAGAGGTTTTAATCTCTTAGAATCTGGTATCTTCATCAATGCCCCTTGGTTGACTTTGAATTCGAGTTCATCGATATGGGACTTAAATGCCAAAGATAGCATCTTATTTGTATGAGGGTAGACGCCCTCTTCTTCAAATGAGGACCATGCAAGGAGTTGGTTTGTAGGCACGATACTCTAGAAATGCGCACATAATAAATTATTTATATTATTGATAAAACTCATTCTGTACTCCTACACCACTACCACACTCTTTCTTCTTGTGTGCACTGCCTTATGAAATCTTACTGCTAAATTGGGATCTCCGCTCATGCTCCATACTCCTTATGTACGCTCTCCTTTTCTATCTCCTTGAGCACCTCATCACCCCTCTTCTCTACCTTCTATTCCACCAAAGACTTTATGATGTACGTTACTTCCCTTTCTATGGCATCTTCCTCACTCTCCCCTTTTCTTTGAGCGCCTTCTTCTTCCCCATCATTTTCTTCATTTCCCCCATCCTTGTAGTCATGCACATCATACAAAGAATGACCCTAAGCATCTTCATGCTCATCCTCATCCTTTTTTCTCCCGTAAGCCTCCAAGATCTCCATTCTTTATGAGTTCACCTTCTCTTCCACTCTTTGTTTCTTTTTAATTGGTGACTCATCCCTAGGAAACTCTTCCTCTTCTATCCTATGAAAATAGTATCTTGCATTCGACTCTTAGTCCGCATGAGGTGTGTTTTAATCTTGCACCTCTTCCTCAGGTGTCTTTTATTTTTCCTTGATGGGGTAATTCTTCCTCCATGCATATGTGCTCAGTTTCATGCCTGACTCCTACATGGCCACATATTATGTTGTTTGCACACTTGCTGCCTTCTTATTTTGTTCCTCCTCCCTCTCCCTCTTCCTTGGTGTGGCCTTCTTCCTTCTGATGGGGTCTTATGGGTTAGATACATCATTCTCTGCGTAGGTTCCCTTCTTATACTATGGCCTAATGCACAGGTATACCATCACTGCAGTGGTTCCAGAAATAAAAACAATTCACTAGTTTTATTATGTGTACCTCATGGGAGACATAATTCTCCACATAAGATTGACTCTTGGGGTATACTAGCTTCTTGCACAGTTTGTGTTAGTCGTGGTCTACCTCGCTGAAAGTGAACCTTAGAATTTTGGCTTCCTTGAAGCAGTTGAATCCTTCTTGGAAATATTGTGTGGTGAAAGAGAAAGACAGCTTGCGCCATGGACTCTCGGTGTCCTCAAACAAAGTGAATCTTCCAATACATAAGTGTTGGTATACAGTGAATTCATCTTCTCCTTATACTAGTTCTGGAAATTGTTTGGGTATCCTCCACTCATCCTCGAACGTGTCACGCATCCGCTTGTACCATTTTTCTAGGCACGCCTTGTGGATGGATGTCATGGTTTCACATGTGTATTTTTCAAATCTATTTGTGAGGGAAGGGTATTCATCTGGATATTCCCATAGAAACTTCTTTGGCCCATCATGCACTCTAATTTCTGAAAAGATGATGGTGAGGAGGAAATTACCAAACATAATCCTCTCCCCATCACACACGGTGTTCACAATTTCATTTGATATGAAGGAAACAATATGTTATATGGTTCCTTTCAAATTTTTACTACATATGTGCAGCCATGACTTGTTGATCTGAGTCGACCTTTCTTATCCTTTAAGCTTGGATACCACGCATGTGGCCATCCTCATCATAAGGTCAGAGATATCAGAGATTTTGAAGTAGTGCGAGCCCTTTTTATAGTCATAAATCTCCACGGTATCCTTAGTGGCCTCCTTATCCTCCAAGTCATCATCTAGTAGCCCCCCTTCATAAAAAAGGCCGGTAAAATTAGAGCTAAGTTTTGAATTTACACACATTCTTTAGCTGGTGAAGTATAAATGGTTCTTGTGCACTTGTGACATCAGGCATTTGTATGGTCGCTCAAGTTTTCCAAAATAGGGAAACTCATAGAGTTGCAACAACCCATCCTTCTCCAATTTCACCTTCATTTCATCATCATAGATTGACATCCCTTCTAGTGTCCTTTTTTCTATCCGATGAACCAATTACAATGCCATCTCTTTGTCTGTGGTGCTTCTGCGATGGTTGTAATCACTCACTACCATCTTCCTGACATGGGATACCCATTCCTTTATGATCAACACACCATCTGGGTATTGCATCTCTGCATACAATTCCTCGTTGAAGATAGCATAAACAACTTCTTTCCCTTTTCTCTTTCCCTTCTTAGGTGACATGGTTTCCTTATTTGTTGCAATCTTCTTGTTAGGTTACTAAAACGAAACTCTTCCTTTCTCCTCTTCTTCTCTCTGCTCAAATTTGTGGCTCAACTTCACAAAAAATCACTTTACTCCCATGCCCTATCTATAAAACCATAACCTAGACAATCCTTGCATAAGGAAACGTACTCTACTTAAACCTTCTTCTCCACGCCCGTGTACTCTTTCAACTTCTGGTCTGCAAATCACACTAGTCATGTACTAAGATTTTTTACAATTTTTCTTCTTCGCAAAAATCTTCTTCACAGATGCCCTAGTTCGCAAGAGCTCTTCGATATCGTAATTGCATGGTAAATAATAATATGCCTGAAATTCTACTTATAGATTTTTCTCATCTCCCGCATATGCCACCTACTAACGTAATTTTGAAATAAAGGTGGATTTTTCCACTAAATCCAACCTTAAATGCTCTTACCCCTGCACCCAATCCTGCGTGAAAAATATTTACAACCTTTTGGCATGAAAAAGTCCTTACTGACCAAATATCCTTACGTGCGCACTTGCAGCATTGAAGGCACTTCTTCTTTCCTTGACCTGATTTTTTCACTCACCTACCTCATGTTATTCCTATACTTCTTATCCTTTATACGTGGTCTTTGTAAAGTTATCCTGACACCAAAATTCCTTACCCACCTTTTATACATGTGATCTTCCACCTTATGTGCTTTTGATCTTTTAACCCGGGCCATCGGAACACAACTGTCACTACTAGCTTTTATTTCACTTCCCACTACTCCACCCCACACTAAAGTTGATGCACGTTCCTCTGCATATACACAAACTTTAGAAAATAATAAGTGGCTACTGGAACATAAGGCACATAAAATAACAACATAAAAAGAAAGGAACAAGAAACGAGAAATGGAAACACAAGGAAAAATAAACCATTAAGGGAAATCCTAGGTTGGGTGGTAATACTTCCTTATTTATGAACACAGGGAAGACTTATTTATAGTGCAGGTTTAAACTACTCCCATTGAAATTTCCTAGAAACTGTGTTCCATCCAACGCTTGTAATTGGCAAGTGCCTGAATCAAGTATATAGAATATAGTGTATGGGCCCATCCAATGGACTTGGAATTTCCTAGGATGGTGCATAAACTTGGAATCATATAACAAAACCATATTCCCAACCTCGAATTGTTTTTTTAATGTCTCAATCATGCCATGCCTTTTGCCTAGCCTTTTTTTGTCTTCAGACTCTAGTGAGAAATAGCTCACCTTTCATCTATCTGCATTAACTTCTCCATGAGATCTCGAATTACTTGTTCATCAAATAATCCTCCTATGTGCATAATACACAGTGATGGTAGCATAAATTCAACTATTAGAAAAACCTCCACGCTAAACACCAATTAAAATAGTGTGGCCTTGTTCAATCTCTTGTAGTTTGTCTTGTATGCCTATAGAATGAATGATACCTTGTCATCCCAATCTTGTCTTCCCACGTCACAAATTGTAGTTAGTGTGTGGCTTAATATCTTGTTAAATGCTTGAGAAGTTCCATTCGCTTGAGGGTGATAAGGGGTGGTCTTGTGATGGGCCACCATAAATTCTGCTAACAAAATCCTGACCGTCTCATTCAAAAATTATGTACCCCTATCATTATTCAACCTTAAAGTACACTCATACCTATTGATTATGTTCTCCTATAAGAATCTAGAAGCTGATGCCACTGTGAAATCCCTTATAAGTGCTTCCTCCACGCAACTTTTTAAGTAATCATTTCAAGTAACGATATAGTGCAAACCAATCCTTCGTGCAGCAGGTCAAATTTGTCCTACAAAATCTGTTGCCCATTTTTTAAATGGTTATGCGCTGGCTATAGGTCTCAAGGGCATTACATCTCTTTTTCTTGTATTGTCAAGGCATTTGTAATAGTCACAAGCCTTGCAAAATTCAATAAAATCTTGGTAGACACTTTCCCACCAAATCCCTATGAGTAGAATGTTTCGTGTGGTGGAATTTCCTACATAGTGCACTTCTGCAACCCCACCATGTGTTTCATCTATGATTGCAATGCACTCATGTTCTAATATGCATTAGAAAAAAACCTCATCATGGCCTAACTTGTATAAGTCTCCACCAATTAGTATGTAGGGCAAGATGCATATAGCTAACTATTTCCTCTCCAAGGTTTTCATTCCTTCTAGCACCACACCCATTATGAGAAACATAACAATATCTTGTAATTCAGAGGGCGCACGTCGTATTCTAAACAAATGTGCATCTGGCATTATATTCTCAAGGATTTGTGCATCCTTTCCTGAATCTATTCTTGATAAGTGTTCAGGTCCTAAGTTACTTTTCCTTGGTTTCAGTACAACTGTAAAATCAAATTCTTGAAAAAATAGGGTGCACCGACATATGCACCCTTGTAGAATTGGCTTGTTAACCAAGTAATTCAATATCATGTGATTCCATGTAAAATATGAAGGGTGTTTCCAAAAGATACTTCCTGAACTTATACATCCCATAGATCATTGATAGTGCATTGTGCTCAGTAGTAGTCTAAATCTGCTCTGCTGGTGTCAACTTCCTGCTTGCAAAGAAAAGGGGGTGATCAACAATCCCCTCACCAGGTTGTGCTAGCACTTCTCTAATGATTGTCACTGACGCATCAACATGTACATGGAAAATTTTATCCCAAGAAGGAAAAATTAATATAGGTGTAGTGACAATCTTATCCTTCAAAGCATTAAACACCATCTGTTACACCTCTCTCTAATTAAAAAGACATCCATCTTTCAGTAATCCTTCCAATGACGTGACAAGCTTTGTATATTCCTAATAAATCTTCAGTAGTACCCCGTATGTCAAAGGAATCTACACACTACACTCTGAATTGTAGGCTCCCATAATAATAGAAACTTTGGCATGATCCACCAACAAACATTCCTTACATATAATATGCCCCAACAGGGTCCCAAATGGAGTAAAAAAAACACATTTCTTAATGTTGACGGATATCCATGACTGTCGACATATTTCAGACTTAGTCACAGATTGTCACAATGATCTTTTACTAACCCATACACTTTCCATTCATTAAGGCAGACTTGAAAAAAATTGTGGATGAAGTCTAGAAATTCCTGGACCACTATACGTGAAAATACAACATGTGTATTTTTCAGTCCAAAAGGCATGACCGTGTAGGAAAAACTTCCACATTCAGTGGAAAATTTTGTGTTTTCTTGGTCTTCCTTTGCAATTCTAACTTGATGATAACCTGAGAATCCATCTGTGAAAGAATAGATCTCACACCCAGCTACTCCCTCCAACATTTCTTCGGTAAAAGGGGTTGGAAAAGGGTCAATGAAACATACCGCAATAAAATCCCTGTAATCAACAAAGATCCTTATCCTTCCATCCTTTTTAATTCTTATGACCATGGGGCTTATCCTTTCAAATTCTTCAATATCCTTAATGATGCCTGACATGATCATTTTGTCAATTTCCTCCTTGACCTTGACATGAAGATTCAGATTCATTTCATAAGGCCTTTTCCGAATCGAGCGCACACCTTCCTTTAGTTTTCTTTTCTTTTCCCCCAAAGAATGGTGAACACCTTTAAGATCAGGGTACCCAAGTGGGATTTAATCTTGAAACTCACACAATAGATCAATGATCTTTGAGACTTCCTTTTCTAACCAATAGTCCCCTATGGTAGCCTCCTTAGGTTTTTGTCTTCGAACCAATGTTAAACTTCTTTTGTTCTCATGGGTTCATGGTTGGCAGGTTCTTTCTCATCTACACTATTCGTGACTTCACACGTGCCTTCAGTATGGTTAACATCTAGATTTTCCACCTCTTCGCCATTTATCACATCGACCATTTTCCCTATTTCATTTTCCATGCATGCACACTCAAGCTGTGTTTCTTCTAATTATTCCTCATCAAAGTGCATATCCATACTAGGTTCAACAAATAATTTCAGTATTATATCCTCCACCATGGTACTATCTCCCATTGTAAGGTTCTTAAAAACCTGCAACACCTTATCCACCGATGGTTTAGTAATTCGGTATTCAAATATTGAAGGAGGTAAGCTGCCAAATCCTGCCAATTTCCTGTCTGACAACACATCTCTAAGTGAACATACCATGCACGCGCGTAACCTTATAATGTGGAGTAAAACTTATACACCCATAAATAAGGTGTCAAGGATTCCATGCCTTTCATCTAGGCCTTCTCACATGCTTGGACATGAAACAAGGAAGGTTCCTTCCCATTATAGTATTGTATGATAGTGGGTGAATTAATTCAGGAAAACCTAATAGAGAAGAATATTATTACTTCATGTCACTCTAGAAGGCTATCACAATGTGTTTCCCACAAACGTGCTATGGTCCTAAGCAAGTTATATTTGAGCATCCTTCTTCTTTCAATATCACTCTTCCACTGGGTCTCTATCTCTAGTAATAAATGGTCAGGGTTGAATCCTCCAGAATAACTTGGTAACTTCTTTCCTCCTAGGTGCTTGATTAAGCGCACCTTTATTACTCTTGTCACAAAGCCTCTTAAATATCACCTAATTAGCTCATTAGTCACGTGTGCCCAATTTTCACATGGCACACTACTTGTATCACTCAAGGATTGTTCATCTTAAAACTGAATAACCCCTTCTGTAGAGTTAATCACCCCAGGGTCCCTAATAAAGCAGACATAGATCCTATCAATAAATTCTTCTCCCAATTTTTCAGTATAGGGTGTTGACTTCCCATTAGTTAAGGGGATGATGACCCGCTCTTCCTTTTTCTAAAATCTCACATGCCCCTTGTTGAGTTGTAGGTCAGCATTGTTCTTATAACACAAGGGATGTCCAAGTAATGCTCAAAAGTTGTCTGCTTCGGCTAGCGCCAAGACTACAAAATCTCTAGTGATTTTTTCCCCTTGGATAGTGATAGTAGCATCCTTCAAGACACCAATGGCCATCACCTTTGTTTTCTGGCCATATACAACACATTCGAAGATGGCTGCAATGGGGGCCTTCCCATTTGATGCCATGCATCTATAGTGAGAACATTGACCTCCGCACCAATGTTGATCAAAATATTTCTCCAAAGTTAACCATCCATAACAACAATCAAGGCTATGGGAAGGAAGGTTAGCATGCAAAACCTATCACTCGTGCTCTGCTCTGGCATGTAATAACTTTCCAGTAACCACTCCCCTATCAAGGGAATGATATTCTCTTGCCTCAAAAAATTTCATACTTCCCTGAATTCATCTAGATCCTTCTGTGGAGCCTCAGTGCTCTTCTTTTTTTCTAACTACCTTGACTACTACTTTAGGCACTGGATTTCTCCTTGTAGGGTTCGAATTACATCTATGGTTTTTTGATACACCTCTTTCTAATGAGTAGGGTTAGGATACTCTCTATGTATCACATCTTCTCTAGTAACTAGTTGTCTCTGCCTTGGTACTTACCTCACGTGTGTAGCCTCAGCTTGCGTCGTAACTAATACATGTTCTAGTTCCGACTCGTGTGCCACCCTTGTCATCCATTACAAATTGGCCTTCTTTATGCTTACCACTTTGGTACCTTTTTCCTTTCAATTTTTTTGTCTCATATGTTCAAATAGTTCTGGAAACTCCTCATACTTATGCTTCTTTGCACACTAAGAGAATTGCAACAAATCTGAGAATTAGTGCTTGTAGTTCTCCATAAATCCACATTTGTTACACATTCCATGCAGGAATTCGATTCTTCCTCCTCTGCGGTTTCCATGACCTCAAAATCCTCCATGGGAGATTCTTGCATTAGCTCCTCCATTCGTGCACCCTTCATAGTGGCGACCATCATCCTTTGAATTATTTGTAATGCTAGTTTGGTGCACACTGATATCAATGGCATCATGTATCTGGTCAATCAACCTATAATGCTTGGTATCGTGAGTAGTAGACGTGTAAATATTGCAATAACAAGACATAGTCTTATGGATTACGCATTGTAGTAGTGGGCGCCTACTTGTATCACGATCTTCATGTTAGATCTCATAATCCACCATCATGGCACATACTAATCTCTGAGGGATAATTTCCTTTATATGCCCCTCTACCTCACAATCCATGTACCATAGGCCACTACGAGTCTCATGCGTTGAGTTTACAGATAGCTTCTCTGGTTACTTAGCCATTGCAACAATCTGAGCTTCAAGAAAAGGGATAACACTAGTATCCATACTTCCAATAAACTCAATGCGTAGAGCATCCTCCAAGGCCTCGTGCGGGTCTATGAAAGTCTTATGAAAAATTTCTCTCCTAAATGGTGTTATCAATCCCCCAACAAACCACTAAGCATGATGATAAGGATGAATGTCATAGGATAGTTTTTATAAGAGAGTTTTAAAGTGCACATCATATTCCCGCACACTCTCTACCATACCTTAAATCTTCGTCCGCACGCTAATGCTCTTTTTCTCAAAATCAAGGATATGGAATTCTGCTAAGAAAGCATTTTGAAGTGTGGTGTAATCTACCACCATCTGATGGGGTTCATATTTTCGATACCAACTATGCGTGTGTCCTTGTAACGTCATTGTAAACTAACTTTCCTTTGGCTCTGGGGTAGTGATCCCCTTCCCGTGCCATAGAAATTCACACTTGTGTATATTTTTTGCAGCATATTCACCACCTTGTTAGTCTAGTAGGTACAAAGACATCTCAAAAAATACTTTTTAGAGTGGTTGAGGTTCTTGTCTACCCGACCCAGAACCTTGATTTTCTCTAGTGTTGCCTCCACCACTAGATCCACCAGATCCACTAGGTCTTATTCCTTTTGATCCACCAAATCCTCCAAATACGCTAGGTCCACCATGTCCTCCAGCTCCTACTCCACCAAATCCACCTCCTATAGTCAGTAATGGGCTTGAAGTGGTCATGCCTAGTGTCCCTAACGTCCCACTAAACACATGCCAACAATTTATGATATTGCACCTATACAAGTTGTGTGTCCCACACCGCTTCCTGACATGATACCCAAACTTTGTATACCCGTACTTTTCCCAAATTGTTTCTAGATAATATTCCTCTAAAAATAGGGAATGATTGTGCAGCCATACATGTACCAAATGAAAATGTATATCTCCTAGGTGCAGATCAGTCAGTTCTACCAATACCAACTAGGTTAGCAATAATTTCTTCTTGATTTTTAATACTAAATGCTAGGGGTTGGTCACCAGGTGGGTTTATATGTGCACTAACGACTCTTCTTTCTCCAAGTGATGAACTCTCATTAGAAGTTGAAGGGGTATCTCTCCCAATCTTTCCAAGATGGGGTAGAACAAACTGTTCAGGCTCCACATCCTCCGTGTGAGCCTCAATTCCTTACCACAACATCTACCTCCATAAATCCATCACTCTTACAACTTCACGTTGTCTAAATAATTCCCTTCCATGAGCTTCATTATATTTGAGTCATCTCTCTTCCCTCTCTTTTTCATCTGCAAGGTCCACCATCTTCTTCCACCTTAGCTTCCTCTCCCAGCACTCAAAAAATCTTAGCTGACCATAGGGAATGCTTCCAAACTTTGTGTAATTATCAAGATCTTCATAGATAAAGGGATAAAACACAAAAATGATCCTCTAGGATTCCTTAAGAACTCAAACTCAACAACCTCGAGACAAGAATACGTAGAAATAACGTATTCTAGGGTATAACTTGTCAGCAATATATTCCACCATTGATCAACAACAAGTGTCCAAGTCAGATCAACATCATGCAACCTGTGATATTCCTCTTGGGTCCATATGTAAGATATATAGTACCATCTTGATCTAGATGCATATGCTTAAAGCCATTCATAAAAGTTTACATGAAAACAAAAAATTAAAGTCTCATATAGATCATGATATAGATGTTATTCTACCCATCTTCATGCATTAAACTCAGGTACAGTACTAAGTCTATGAGAAAACTCATCCTTCGTGCTCTTACAAAATTCTTCAATATTGTCCAACGTCAAACACTCTGTTATCATGCATCATTCTCACAAAAAAATTGAAAAGAGGTCTCGACAATGGAGCAAAGATGTAGTCATTTTTCATGAACCCTTAATACTTTCTAACCCCATGCGCATCAGCCTATCACCCAACAGGCACTGGGTGCTTACCCGAGGAATGCGTGAGAACCGAGCCCCTCCTTTATGTGAACATTAGAAGAAGATCTTGGCATTGATGGGGGATGATTTTTAGAATGGGAAATATATTCACTTAAAAAGGAAAGTGGAAAGGAAACTTACAGATCCCACATGTTAATGTATTAAAGAATATAAATGTCATTGTAAAATAGATGATAAATTACATTTGAGTCATGAAAATCACATACAAGTAGATGGTTTACACCCTTAAAAATGATATACAAAACAATCCCTCATATATATATTCATCCATGAAGTTATGTTAACCACATTACAATCAAAAGAGGTCATCACATATCATACATATCAAGTAACTGGGACTTATCTCTTACAAATCTTCCATGGTATGATATTCTATCTATACCCTCCCATTGCAACCTTTATTACAGATCCCAGTTTCATAGCGAGGCATGTTATATCCCATATAACCGTTAACATTAATGTTCTAAACCATAGCACTACTGCAACATTTCAATGCTCAACTCTCTATGCATTCTTTGTATTTCGACCTCCAGGTCTCTCTTCTTTAATTCTGAGAATCTATCTTTATAGGTTCAACACCCACTGCTATACCTTCTCTCCTAAGCAAATTCTATGCCAAGTGCTATTTTGGTCCTCCAATGGTGCATGCTTATCTCCTAGAGAGCCATCCACTCTTTGTAATGTTTTCTTTCAGGAATATTCCTTGCATGGGATGTGCTTTTCTTGACAACCAAGGTTCCAATATGGAATCTTATCCACTCAGAATGCCTAGTCGAGTCACGTTTTTCCTCAAGTGCCTCTAGAATTCCAAATATGACTAATTCCTTAGATCTTGTTATCCTACCTTGCACATGTGCCCTAGTTTCTCCTAAACCCTTCTTAAAACCCTTGTCCTATGTGCACTTTTCCATGTACTCCCTTCTTCTTACTGGTCTCCCCCGCGTGCCATACTTTCCATTTGGTACTTACATAATAATTTGGGGCCTAGCAATTACCTAGGTGAACATGAGCTAAGGTAAATACCTACTCTAACAAGAAAATATAATAATTTATAGTTTAATTTATTATTGTTAACATGGTCTTAGACTATACGCATTGAATTCAAGGAAATTTTAAATTGGAGGGAAGTGGATACATTTTTTGAGGAATTCACAAGTGGAACTTCCATTCATTAAAGGCATTATTTAAAAAAATACATTTTTGGGGGAAGTGGAAGCTTGCTAAGCAAGATAATCTCTTTCCTTCTCTCTCTTAGTCATATTTTTTTGCTTTAGACATTTGGTTTTATTTTTTGGGAAGTTGTATGAGAAAAATATGGAATTTGGTTGGGTAAATTGGTTGGATGCATTGATGAAATTATATTTTATGAAGAGTTTGGATTTATTATTACTATTTGGATTTGGAGTGTTGTTGGGCTTGGGAAGTTTTAGGTTTCAAAGAAAAAAAATGGGAAAAACTAAAGAAAAGGTGTATGCAAAACATGCATGAGTTATTCTACTCAATTTTTTGTTGTTTTTAATTTGAAATCAGGGTATATATTTTGGTTTTAAATATATATTAAATTTAGAAAAATTAAAAAAGTTATGAAATCAGTATTACTATTTGTTACGTTTGATTAGGTTTGGGAATACATTTTTAATGAGAATATAGGGCTACTTGCTGGAAAATACACATTTTTATGGTCTTTAAAATAGATCCATTTATGTGCTAGTAGATTTTATATGGAACCAGCTATTTTTGTTTTATAATTGTAATCTTGATTATTTGTGAACATTTAATTCATCCTTAATTGGAAAAAATATGATGATTGGTTTGATCCATTCATAAATGGATGATTAGATAGATTATTTACAGTTACTTATCATGATTGTTTCATTCCTTGATTTGATGTACTGGTGGTAGGAACGCCTATTGGAAATAGATGATTACTTGTAAAGTATGGTTTGTTCCACTTCCTTCAAAATATTTATAGAAATTAATGAAGGGAGTAGTTAATATCATTCATCTAAATATGATTGTTATACATTGATGAAGTTCTATTTTGTTACTATTACTGATGTGGATTACTCTCAACCATTGATTGATGTTTATTTATAAAATATTAGTCTTGAATATGGAAATAATAAAGTGGATGAGTAATTTATTAAATAGTCTAAATATTTGTACAAATGTTGGACACTTGGATTGTTGGAGAACAATTCTTAATTTATGAATCATCATTCCATTGAGCAATGATTTATAAATGTAATTAACAAAATAGGAATTTTAAAAGTAATTGATTAAGTTATTCTTAAAATATTATTTTATTTATAATTAAATACAACAAGATTACGAGTTGGACAACTCATGCTAGTTCTTAGAACTAACCCATGTATACATTTCTCTCTCATATAGTGTGTATGACGAGGTGACATTCATGAAGTGATTAACTGGATTATATAAAAATGATTTATTCATGCATTAATGTTTTAAAATCTTTTTAGGATTATTGTATTTAATTGTAATGAGGGTATGGGACTATTTACTTGCTAGAAACTATACATGTTTGATCTCTTGAAAACAACTCGATTTGACATTTATGATAATCTACTTGATAATTAGATAATTACTTGAGTTTTTATTTTGAAAATCAAGAAGTGTTTCTTTGATTATTGATGAAATCTTGAAGGAAAAATACATAAAAAAAAGGGTTTGTGCTTTTTCTTGGAAATCTAAATTTTTACTTTTCTCGGACTCTTTTTCCTTGCTTAAAAAATGGGGATACAAATTTTTTTCTGTTTTTAAACCAACTTGAATATAACTCGTTGGAAGTCTATTCCATATTAAAATATGCATTTGATTTTTTATTGGTAAGAGTCTAGAGTTTGTCTTCAATTTTAGTATGGAGATGTTTGTGAAAAATAGGTAATATAATGAAAACATTGTGGGTTTGTTGGAAATTAATAACAGATCTGGCAATTTTTTTTTTATCATTTTGGGGCATTATGGGTATGATTTTTTATGAACAAATGCGGGATTCATACTCGAATTTATTTTTGTTGGATTCAAATGATAACGCCTTGTGAAATTTGTTGAATTATTGTTAAGTTATTTGTTGAGCTAAAAAACGCATGCTATTGATTAATATCGTGAATGCCCCATTATCAACCTGAACCTCATTTTCTTTTTTGGGGGGCGATTAAAGCAATATGGTTTATTTCCAAGCTCGTGATCTAAGCTTACAATATTGGATTATCTATGAAATTTTTGAAAGCTCGTTAAGGAGCTTGGTCCAATATTGCGGGTTACTTTCTTTATTTTGGGAAATCACGATTAAGCTCAGTTGTATCCTATTTTATTCTATTACATTTTTAATGTGGAACCTTGGACCCTTATTGAGAATGCATGTGCAATAATACATTTCAATGGAATGCTAGGAATTGTTTTGGTTTGCATGGATGAAATACTTCTCTTAGCTTATGGTTATTGATTTGATCCTTATTGAGAATATGGTTGACTATATTAAATTTGATGACATTTACAAATGGATCATTAGTTACCCTTCTGTGGTAATGATTACGTTCATGTATACATGATTGTTTGACTTCTTGATTTGAAGCAATGATAACAGGAACAGCTACTGGAAATGTATGAATTACTTGTTAAGCATGGATTTTGTTCTATTTCTTTTGCAATATTTTTGGGTAGAAATGAATGAAGGGACTAGTTAAGTGCATTCATCCAAGTATGACTGTTGTGCATACAATGATCAAGTTTTTCTTTGATTAGTATTGCTCCTTGTGGAGTTACTGTTAACCATTAATTGATGATGCGGCTATGAAATTTTAGATCATGATTATGGTAATAATAAATTGCATGTAGTAAGTTATTTAAACGGTCTAAAGATTACGTAATAGTAGTGGACTTTTTGAATTGTTTGGAGAAAATAGCTTCCTTTTTGTAGTCATCATTCCATTAGTGCAATGAATATATAAACGTAATTAATGAATTACAAGATGTGTATAGGTTATTGGTTAAGTTAGCCTTAACATATTCTTTTATTTCCAATTAAATACAAAAGGAATATGAGTTGGATAACTCATGCCAGTTCATAGAACTGACCATGTATACATTTACATCTCCCCTACAATGTGCAGAACAGAGGTGATATTTATGAAGTAAATAACTGGATTGTATACCCATGATTTCTTCATGCATTATATTGTTTAAAAATCCGATTCAATGGATTATAGTATTGAATTGTAATGCGAAAGTATTATTTTCGCAACATAATTGAAGGCATTTGCCTATTGTACTATTCATAAAAAATTGTATGTCATCATTTCATGGAAAATAAGGATTTATCCTTATGAAGTTTAAATAAAAATATAATTGTTGTTTCATATCACATTTTATGAGATTATAAAGGTGTTTGTAATGTTGTTTCTACAGCAGCGTATGAATTAAATTTATTAATACTACGTTATGAAACTATATTTGGTCTAACAATTCTATCTTGAATGAACGAATTTGACAATTAAACAAACCTAGTATGACATGGAAAGATGTGCAACGAAAAACAACGCTTATATCCTTATTGTACCTTATTAAAATAAAATTGTTTAATTGCTAATTTTAACAACAGGGTCATAAATACAAGTTAATGATATTTGTTAAGTAATCATAACTGATTTTATGGTTTCTGTTATGGATTCAAACAAATGTGTTGTTGACGAACAAACATACGTTAAATGTGGAAAACGATAGCAACATAAATTATGTTATGTTAATATTGTACCTTACTAAATAAGTTGATACACTTTCATATCAAATGACAATCAAATGAGATTAAGTGAACCTAATCATAATGAATGATAAACCTATGTTATTAAGACCAATACTAACTAGGTAGTGATTGGATCATTTAAATACAAGACACATATTAGTATATTGTTATTGAAAAACCTCTTTAAGTTATGATAGTATGATAAGAAGTGTTTGTAAATGATAGTAACTCATTGAGTTACCATAAACCTCTATCGAGAAATGAGTAATGTGATGCAATACTAAACAACCTATTGTAAAGATAATCTTATCTATTTATCTTAAATGGATATATAAAATTATAAATGAAGTGTACACATCGTATGTAATGCCCACATTTTACAGACACTAACAATAGTAAAAATACAAGAATAAATTTTTTTACTTACATTGTAGTACACATGACACTACATGAGATCACTTAGGACTACACAGAACACAATGTATGTTTGCACAAACATTTACCCACATAGATAACATGAAAATATGTGCTGTAAAAAAAGTTCACTTTATTTTGTTCCCAATTGTCAAGGCACAACATGACAATTCAACTACAATATAAACTTATAGATAGGGTCTTCGTGCGGAATGATATTTTAGGATTACACATTTATTAAAATAATGTTTCAATATTTAACTTAAATTCTAGGAAGGCTCATAATGTGAGAATCATACATTCATTTTTCTTTTTTTCTAGATTTCTTTTATATTGTTTAACATTTAACTTATGGTTTTTATCGTTGAATAAGTTGGATCATCTACATTATTTCAATTATTTGTTCAATTTGCTCATTTGTTAATATGATATTTAGTTACACCCAAGGCTATTTATAAACACATAACACTAGGTATTATCCATAGGATTCACTTATAAGGGCATGCATCTTGATATTTTATCATACCTCCATTACACAATGAAATAATTTTAGTCCAAAGGATGTGAAGTTAATCGTTTTTGTTTAAGGATTTAGGGTCGAGTTTTTTTCATTCATTTCTAAATTTATAATTGAGTTAGTACACAATAAGTATTATAGGAAATATGTTATTTATACATATCTAGAGGGTTTCATCACATTTCCAGGAAGATCATGCTTCAATTTACCTATGGAATAACATCTCACGATAACACTTCCCAACGACAAGTGTCAATTGTAGTTTTATTATAGTTATGTTCTGATAGTTAGTTAAGCATTCAAAGGAACTTAACACGGCAACATACTTCCTTAATTTTTTTCAATATTAGGTTTCCTGTGTATTGTTTTCGTCCAACTCAAGAGGGTTTTCTCTAATTAGGTTCATATGCCTTTTGTAATAAATTGTGTGACCTATTTGCTAAAAGGGGCATTTGTATCCTCATGATTCTATTAGTCTTTGTCTTAAGGGATTAGTCTCTAAGAACAAGACCAAATAATTTCACCTCATACATCCATTCCACACTAGGACAAGTAGGATAGAAATATTAACTAGTCAATTGTTAAAAAGGTTAAGGTTCACATTGGAATTTACAGAACGTGTGTATCGTTTCTCATCGTAAGATGGTTTAAACACGATAAGAGAATGACCTAAATTCACCTTTCTCTAAGAAAAAAATCCTATGGTTATGTTTTCACAAATTAATCATACAGTAAAATATTGTTAAGTTTCACAATTAACTCTTCGTATTACATCGTAGAAACCAAATGACAATCGAGATTGGGTATCGAGTTCATCTATGATCCCAACTCTTAAAGGTGAAAAGTCTAAGGTTAGTTGGCGATCTTCACCACTCAACATGCATGTCAGTCTAGGAGGATGTTACACTATGTTTAATGTTGGTTTCCATGAAGTAGTACCTTAAGAGAACAAATTCTCCTTACTACACACACCATATCCAAACCTAGGAGGGAACCACCTACTCTAAGTCAAATTTTAACCATGTCATTCCTAACCATCGGATCCACGACGATGTTGTTAACCATACTAGCCATGACAATAAACTCAAAATCGGATCTTGTTTACTTAACTAAAATGTGTTAACAAGTGTAAGGATTAAGTTCATTCTAAGGTCTTAGTTTTATATGCTGAAAGGAAACACACAAGAACGGTAACTATACATGAATTTTATACCAGGGATAATTATTTTGGTTAGTTTTCTTTATTACATATTAAAATTAGGAAACACCACACACCAATTATTTAATCATCAATTGCACAATGGAATTGAACTATAAACTATTGGATTCAATTTCATTTAACACATTTATCCCAGTTTAGATGAACTTTTCCCTTAAACACTAGCATCTTAAAAATACTAAAAAACTTCATTAATAAACCTTTCAAAGATTAGAAAATGGAAAACTATCCTCTAAAATTTCACTTAATATATATATATCCAACCCCCTCTTTATCATATGTAAATCTGAATCAAAACAACACCTAAAGTTAAATGCACATTTCCTAAAGCATCCCTTAAACTAGCATCTCATACATTTTACCAAAATTTAGTAACAAGTGTTTATTGTAACATAGAAATACATGTGTGTGTGTGTTTGTGTGTATATATATATTTCATTAATATACATAAATTACAATAATACACAATGGGTTACAACCATGTCATTTTTCCATCCTACTTGCATCTTGTAAAAAAATGTGAGCATGAAATCACCGATAAATCGCTGACATGGGATCCACCTAGATATAACATAATTAACCTTTTTATTTTTCCATTTACATAATAATAATAATTTATATTCAAAAGGAGAGGCTTAGAGACACATCTTTATTTCATTTCATTTTACTTCATTTCTTAGCTAAGAAGAGAGAAAGAGATAGGAAGAGAGAGAACCACTATTTCCTGAAAGTTAAAATGTCACAAAACAAGTCACATGATAGAGTTTAAAATAGTTGGCTACAAGTGTCAACAAGTTTCCATGGTGGTTTTGTAACCCGATGGGGGTCCTATAACTTTCTGTTTACGTTTTCCTGCTAGTTGCAAAAACGTTCAATTTAGGCTTGGAGGCTAAGAAACCACTTTCAAACATTGTCTTCTGACGAGAAAAAAAACCATAGGTAAATTTATATGTATTATCTTATACACCAAGAATTCATAGGAACTGATGGAATCAAGAACTAACAAACGGTTTACGATTGGTAGCCAATTTCCGAGGTCATCGGTGGTAATTGGCCTAGTTGAAAATGATCAAAGGTTAGCTCCAGGGCTTAGAAAACCATGTACAAAACTAATGATGTATGGAATAATGTGCAACAATAAATTTCCAACAATTTCCCATATATATGTATTTATAATTCATTAGAGTTAACAGGACTAAGAACTGGAAAACGGGTTTCAAACAACAATCGGTTTTCTAGAGCCACCGGTCGTAATTAGTCCAGTTTGACCTAGTGAAACTGTGACCGGAGGCATACAAAATTCCTTTTCCAAGCTATCAAGAAGAGGTTTTTCCCCCAAATTGAAGGTTATAGTAAATTTTCTAGTAAAAATACTAGAAGTTTCTGAAGGCGGAAAAGCATTTCATAACTCAGGGTTCAAATGGCGAGATGAAACGAAATCCAACTTTCTAGTTTCAACAAATTCCTAAAAGTGCAAAATGGGATAACTGGGATTCTAGGGGAATGGCTAAGGGAGTACCAACATTCAATCAGGTTTGATATAAGGCTTAAGCCAACTCCCCACATAGCAAGGAACAAGGAAAAAACTTCACTTCTCTTTTCCGGGGTCCAGAGGTCTTTTGCGAGTCTTGGAATATTTCATTTTTTTGTTTTTTGAAATTTACAAGGTAGACAAAAATGTTTATTTTATTAACAATTCATCTAAGATTCACTAATACCGGTGGACACGAGCATCTAATTTTTATAGCTTAGATAACAACCTATAAGGTTACGGTAGCAACACAGATGGCAGTCAAGTTGTAAGTCGGTAAGGTAAATCGTAAGGAGGAGTTTTATTGTTTTCACTCTAATTGATTGCTTATAATATCTATTGTATCGTATCTAATGGTTTCATATTTTATTTTTATTACAAATGGATAACCAAATGATATGATAAAGATAAAATATTAAGGTAAGGAAGACCACGCCTCTCCAAGAACAACGCGAACAAATAAGGACTCCATGCAAGTCCATCATTATTTCCTGAGACTCCAAAACTCCTTGAGGAATTATAAGGCCGCATTCCTTCAAGGAATTTTCTCAAACAGTTCATGGGATTGCTATAAGAATTCCTCCACCTTTAGTGCAATTCTATTTTCTCTTTTTACAGCGCATGAGCCATAATTTTCACTCACAAGCTGATAACTTGACACCACGATGTGAAAAATGACAAATCAAGTTATTGACACACGATCTAAACCAAATTAGGCATGAAGAGACTCAACTCATGGGAAATGAGGATGTATGGGCTGCTAAATATGAAAAATACGCCATAGTCATGGAAACCCATAAATAAATCTGAAACATTACTCGTTTGAATACACAAGAGATAACACACCAAGCCATTACAGACATCATCGTGCAAGTACATCACAATAGGGGTCATACAATCCCCATATTCCACTAATTCGCAACATGAATCATCTCATATTACAAAAATTATACGCATGATGAACACAGTGAATAAAATTACAACATAAAATCAATTCCAAGACAACATAGTGACACATAGTTCATCACTATGTGGTGGCGACATTACGATACAATCCAATCTACTACACACCATTATGTCATGCAACACATCAACACACCTACATATCACATAATAACAAGAAACTCCAACACTCCAAAATCCACAATAACATTGTTTGTACACACACCAAGGCGACACATCACACGTGAAATCCTCATTAAATCCATGAAAAGGAGAGTGAATGATATCTTCACAAGCACATCAATATAGAATTAAATACGCACTAAGTGACATACATACAATGTGCATTCATAATATCATGATTACAATGTTGGTCATATCACAACATCTATCACATTGGTCTTACCATCTCCACCACCGCCATGCACAATTAGAACAACTCTAATCCATCCCAGAGGTTCAAGAGCATGCGCCTCCACTCTTATACCAAATGCAATGACCACATTTTACACACAAAACAACAGTTAAAATACCACAATAAATTTTTTTTGACTCACAGTGTAGTACACATGACTCTACAGGAGATCACTTAGAACTATGCACAACACATGGTATGTTTGCGCAAACATTTACCCATATAGATAACATAAAAATACATGATGCACAACAAGGTCACTTTATTTGTTTCCCAATTGATTTGGCACAACATGATGAATCAACTACATCATAAACTTATAGATAGCGTCTTCCCACGACATGATATTATAGGATTGCACATTTATTAAAATCATGTTTCAATCTTTAACTTATGTTCTAGGAAGGCTCATAATGTGAGAATCATACTTTCCTTTTCCTTTTTTCTAGATTTCTTTTATATTGTTTAACATTTAACTTGTGGTATGTCTCTTTGAATTAGGATCATCTACATTATTTCAATTACTTGTTCAATTCACTCGTTTGTTAAAAGTATATTTATTTACACCCAAGGCTATTTACATACACACACGGCTACTAATTTTTAACCCTAGGATTCAATCCTAAGGGCATGCATCTTTATCTTTTATCATACCTTTGTTACATAACGGAACAATTGTAGTCTAAAGGATGTAAAGTTCATCCTTTTTGTTGAAGGATTTAGGGTCAAGTTTCTTTCATTCTTTTATAAATTTATAATTTAGTACACAATAAGTATTATAGGTAATAGGTTCTTTATCCATATCAATAGGGTTTTATCACATTTTGAGGAAGAGCATGCTTCACTTTACCTATGGAATAAAATCTCACGATAACACTTGCCAAGGACAAGCATAAATTATAGTTTTAATATAGTTATGTTCTAATAGTTAGTTAAGGATTCGAAGGAACTTAACATGGCAACATACTTCCTTAATTTGTTTCAAGATTAGGTTTCTTTAATATTGTTTTCATCCAACACAAGAGGGTTTTCCCTAATTAGGTTCATATGTCTTTTGTAATATATTATGTGACCTATTAGCTAACAAGGGCATTTGTATCATCATGAGAGTACTAGTCCTTGTCTTAAGGGATTAGTATCTAAGAACAAGACCACACAATTTCACCTCATACATCCATTCCACACTAGGATAAGTAGGCAAGAAAGATTGAGTAGTCCATTGTTAAAAGGGTTAACGTTCACATTAGAGTTTACACAACGTGTGTATCATTTATCACCGCAAGATGGTTTAAAAACGATAAGAGAACTACCTAAATTAACCTTTCTCTAAGCACATCATCTTATGATTATGTTTTCAGAAATTAATCATACACTAAAATTTTGTTAAGTTTCACAATTAATTCTTCGTAATTTATCGTAGAACCCAAATGACAATCAAGATTGGGTATCGAGTTCATCTACCATCCCAACTCTTAAAGGTGATTTCCAAGGTTAGTTGGTGATCTTCACCACTCAACATGCATGTCAGTCCAAGAGAATGTTAAATTATGTTTAATGGTAGTTCCGAAGGAGTAATACCTTAAGAGAACACATTATCCTTACTACACGCATGATTACCAAATCTAGGAGGGAACCACCTACTCGTGTCAAATTTTAACCGTGTCGTTTCTAACCATCAGATTCGCAATGATGTAACTAAGCATATGAGCGATGACAGTAAACTCAAAATAGACTCTTATTTACTTAACTAGAAGGTAGTAAGAAGTGTATGGATTAAGTTCATTCTAAGGTCTTAGTTTTCTATGGTGAAAGGAAACACACAGGAAGGGTAGCTATGCAAAAATTTTATACTAGGGCTAACTGTTTTGGTTTTTTTTCTTTAATACATTTTCAAAGTAGGAGACACCACACACTAATTATTTAATCAACAATTGCAAATTGGAATTTCAGTATAAACTATTAGAATCAATTTCATTTAACAAATTTATCCCACTTTTACAATACAATTTTTTGAATCAAGTAACACCCTTGCTTAGATGCACACTTCCCTTAAACACTAGCATCCTAGAAATATTACAAAACTTCATTAATAAACCTTTCATGTCTTAAAGAATGTTAAACTATTCTCTACAATTTCACTTAGCACATATATTATATATATATATTATATATATATATATATATATATATATATATGCAACCCCCTCTTTGCCATATGTAAATCTGAATCAAAATAACACCTAAAGTTAAGTTCACATCTCCCAAAACACCCCTAATACTAGCATCTGATTCATATTAGAAAATTTTAATAGCAAGTATTTATTATAATAGATCAATGCATGTGTGTGTGTGTGTGTGTGTGTGTGTGTGTGTGTGTGTGTGTGTGTGTGTGTGTGTGTGTGTATGTTTGTGTTTGTGTGTAAATGTATTTCACTAACATACATAAATTATAATATTACACAATGAGTTACAACAACATTGTTTAACAATTCTACTTACATCCTGCTAAACCATATGAGCATTAAATCAGTGATAAATCTCTCACATGGCATCCACCTAGCATAATTAACATTTTTAGTTTCCCATTTACATAATAATAATAATTTTCATTCAAAAGGAGATGGTTAGAGACACATATTTATTTCACTTCATTTCTTAGCCAAGGAGAGAGAAAGAGATAGGGAGAGAGTGAACCACTATTTACCAAAAGTTCAATTTCACACAATAAGTCACATGATAGAGTTTCAAACAATTAGTTACAAGTGTCAACAAGTTTAGATGGGGGTTTGGTAACTCGACAGGGGTCCTACAAATTTCTTGTTACGTTTTACTGCTAGTTGTAAAAACGTTCAATTTAGGCTCGGAGGCTAAGAAACCAATTTCATACATTATCTTCCAATGAGAAAACACAACATGGGTAAATTTCTATGTGTCCTCCTATATACCAAGAAATCATAGGAACTGACATAATTCACAACTGACAAACGATTTATGATTGACGACTTGTTTTCCGAGGCCATTGGTCCTAATTGGCCTAGTTGTAAATGATCAAAAGTTAGCTTGAGGGCTTAGAAAACCACATCCAAAAATAACATTTGATCGACTAACGTGCAATAAGAAATTTCCTATAAGTTTATCTATATACAAAAAATTCATCAAAGTCGACAGTACTGAGAACTTGTAAATGATTTTCAAATGGAAACGGGTTTTCTAGAGCCACCGGTTGTAATGTGTGCAATTTAACCTAGTCAAATTACGACTAGAGGCCTACAAAATACTTTTTCCAAACTATCAAGAAGTTTTTTTTCCCCCAAACTAAATGTTGCAACAAATTGTCTAGTAAAAATACTAGAGGTTTGCGAAGGGGGATAAGCATTTCATTGCTCATGGTTCAAACAACAAGCTGAAACGAAATCCAATTTTTTAGTTTTAACATCTTCCTAAAAGTGCAAAATGAGATAACTAGGATTCTAGGGGAGTGACGAAGGGAGTACCAATAGTTGATCGGGTTTGATCTAAGGCTTAAGTCGACTCCCCACATAGCAAGGATCAAGGAAAAAAATTCACTTCTCTTTTCTGGGGTCCACAAGGTCTTTTATGAGTCCAAGAATATTGATATTTTAAAAAAACTTTACAAGGAAGAAAAAAATGGTTATTTTATTAACGATTCATCTAACATTCACTAATATCGGTAGACATGAGCATCTAATTTTTATACCTTAGATAACAACATATAAGGATATGGTAGCAACACAAATGAAAGTCAAGTTGTAAGTCGGTATGATAAATCATAAGGAGGAGTTTTAGTGTTTTCGCACTAATCACCTGATTATAATATACAATTGTATTGTATCTAGTGGTTTCATATTTTTGTTTTATTTGAAATGGATAACCATACTATACAAAAATTAGAAAAGGTTAAGGTTAGGAATACCATGCCTTTCCATGAAGGACGTGAAGAAAGAGTGGCTCCATGCAGGTCCACCACCATTTCATGAGACTCAAAAACTCCTTGAGGCATTCCATGAACCCATTTTTTTAATACATTCTATCAAACAGTTTGCATTCTTTATGAGGTTGTATTCAGTCAAGGAAATTTATGAAAAATTTCATAGGCTTGCTATAAGAATTCCTCCACCTTTAGTGCATTTCTATTTACCCTTTTTATAGCACATGAGCCATAATTGTCACTCACGAGCTAGTAACTTGACACCACAATGAGAAAAATAACAAGTTAGGTTATTGACACATGATCTAAACCAAACTAGGCATGAAGAGAGTCAAGTCATGGGAAATGAGGATGTATGGCCTGATAAAGACGAACAATCAACCACGGTAATGGAAAATCAAAAACAAATCTGAAACATTACCAACTCGAATGCAAAAGAGATAACACACCAAGCCATTACATAGATCATAAGAACAAACTAGTCCATTGTTGGATATGGACCAGAAAACTTAAATCCCATAAATATACTTTCCCCTTTTGTACAATATAGAACTCATAACGAGCCATGAATAGATATTTTGTTTTTCCAGCCGCAGCTGTAATTTTAGTACCCCATCGAATCAGGATATGACTAGCACAAAGAGGTAAAAGTGCTTGAGATAGGAGGAAAAACCTAATCCAAAGCTTCCTCTTTTGGCGTACAATGGGAGAAAATTGTAGCAGGGAAAAATAAGATTTCTATTATGTTTTATGGATTTCCATGCCGTCTTCTAAATTCTCCATTTTCGCAGAGGGTGAAGGATGGTTGCAAAGGCTATGAATCATGGTTTTGCATTTGAAAGATTAAAGGCCTTTCCATCAAAATCATTTTGTACATATCTTGTTATGGTTGCAATCAATCAGACCACCTTTTAGGCATTTAACCAAACAATTCCCATGAAAATAATTCCTTCTAATCAGTTTCCATTTTACACAAATCGTCCCTCAATTTGACTACCAAAATAAAATAGTGAAATTTTTTCCAGTAATTACTGCTGCTAGGAATTTTCTTCTGTAAAGCGCTTCACGAAAAATAAATTCAACTCCTTTCAGAAATGCCCATCTATATTGCATAATGTGTACCTGCGTGCCTGCAACTATCTCATTACAGCTGAATTTGCAACCTCCACATGGTTTTCACGTTAGGAAGAGTGCAAGAGACAAATTGTGCAGACACATAAGCGGGATAACAAGAAAGGGCACTTTCAATGTCATAATCAATATAGCAACTACTCGATTCACCACGCAATGTTCTGTTTATTTATTGCAGATACTGAATAGTGCTAAATTTATAATGTTACCTTGGTTTTCAACGTGGTTTTGGCCTCAGGGATCAAGTAAAGTTCTTACATTATTATGTAAGTAATGTGACAGTTTTACATGCCATTTATGGAGCCCACATGCCCAGATAGGAAGGACATGCCCTCACCCTACCTCACTCCATCCACCATAATAAATGTATTTAATTTGTAGTCAATCTTCATTTCTATTGACATAGTCCTCACAATGCTAGCTTAAGATGGCTATGGGAATGATAGCGAGCATCTAATGATGAAATTCATTACATGGTGACTATTGTTTCCATAAGGATCTTAAGATTGGAATGGTATGATTCTTTCGATTAGAAGCATAAGTCATGGTTCCTACTTCTTCAAAAATGATACTTTATTTCTTAAACAATGAAATAAGATCCAAATTACTGTGAAGAGATGGTTGTGTAGTGACAGAGATATGTTTTTCTTACTTGTTTGCAGTCACAAGACTAAACTTGTATTGTTCTCTTTAAATATTGGCCAAAGTAGTGTAACTAGATGAATACATTATTTTTTCACCATTTCTCTAACTTGTTGTGTCAGATACCAGATGGATTACATCTTGTCTAATTTCCAAGTTGACACATAGGAATTGTACATACTTCTTAAGACATGTTAAAAAGTTTTAACCAATAGTATAAAAATTATACTCACTCAGTTAGAGTGAATTAAGGAGACAAGGAAGATCAACTTGACCCTTATTGATACATATTGTTTAACATTTAATATCAGATGCTTTGTAAACATTTAATTATGTTAGATTTTATTTTCTACAAGCTTAAAATCATAGAAGAAATCAATTGTGATTATGGGATTTGTGTTAAAAAAATCCCTTAATTTGGAATAAATGTATCATGGGTGTTACATTTTGGTATCAGAGCTGAAGTTTAATCAGCTCTTGAACGTAATGGGTCCATATGTTAACTAGACATATTATTTTCATTTAACAGAATATGATGGTCAGATGGAGGGTAAATATTTAGGCTAAAAATACAACCCAAAATCTAGATGAAATACTATTATTTATTCACGACACTTAAAACCATGTAGTTGCCTTGGAACAACAATTTTTTAGTGGCATCAAAGAAGAAGAACCTTTAGTAAATGAGGAGGAATAGCCTAATGCTAGAAATCAGCCAGAAAACAAGAAATCTTGCTTGAAAGAAGAAATGCCAAGGGATATCAAGAGAATCATACTACCCAAGTTTAATGAAACAACCTTGAGAGATGAAATTGAGACATGACTGAGTGAAATTGAAAAATATTTCAAAATTAGAGATTTTTTAGACGAAACAAAGGTAATTTGGGATGCATTTTAGATCTTTAATGAAGCATATTCATGGTAGGATGACCATAAGATGGAGTTAGGATTTGATAGTGCTAGTATCACATGGAACCAATTTAAAATTTACTTCTATCAATGTTGTTTACCACAACTATACTTTGAGCAGAAAATTCTGAGTTCTAAAAAATTACACAAGGTAAAATCATTGTGATCTAATATTTGGAAAAAATCATCAAATTACTGAAGTATGTACCACAATATCAAAAAGATAAAAAGTTTATAATACGTGAGTTTATTATGGGGCTTAACCTATTAATTGAGGGAGAAGTAGATGTGCGTGTTCCTTCTACTATAGAATCCATTTTTGAAAAATCCATTAGGAAAGAGAAGAAATTCCAAATAATTTTTGCCCATAGATATGAATAGAAAAAGAAGAGTTGCATCTCACCTTCACCATTAATTCCTAGAAAAACATGGTGGAAGAAGGTAAAAAATAAAAGAAGGAATTATAGAAATAATAAAACAACTATACCCACTACAAATACAAAGAGAAATGACTAGAATAGTGTTGTAACAAATGATAACAAATATGAGAATAAGGGACCTTTTGCTGGATATTTCAAATGCTCTGGTGACCACTATGATAATAATTATACCCAAAGGAATTAGGGGAACAATAAAAAATAATGGATACATACAATAATGGCTAATTGCCATGATGAGAAATAAAATACTCCACTAAAATTTCAAGTAAGTTGTATTGACTTCTTGTTACTATTTTATTTGACACTGGTACAATGGATTGCTTTGTATCTAATAAATTAGCTGAAAACTGAATAAAAAAGTTGGTTATATGAAAAATGCAAGACTGTATAATATGGAAAAGATGAAATGAACACAATGGACTAATGTTTGTTTGATGTAAAATTGGAATAACCTAGTTTCATAATTGAAATTGACCTATTCATAGCTCCTCTAAGGTCTTATACCATTAATATTGGTGAAAATTGGCTGTCCCAACATAAAAAAATTGTATATTGTCTCAAAAAATAAATTGCATGCGTAGATGACATGCAAAAAAAAAATAGCATACAGGGGATAAAAATGAATTTTGGTGTAAGGAAATTTTTCTCTATGCAGCTTAAGAAAGCTAAAAACAAGGGTTGCATGTTTTATGTGATAATATATTTTTTATTTTAGTGAGGAAGGTAAGACTTCCTTGGAGGATTATCTGTTGTTACAAGATTACAAGAATGTCTTTTCAAAGGACTTACCTATACTTAGTCCTAGACATGAGTTTTATTTCAGCATTGATATCAAATCAGGAAATTAACCAATATGTAAGGCACCAAACAAAATGACAACTAAATTATTTTTAACTAAAAGCTCAACTTAATGAACTATTGTCTAAAGGGATGATTAGACAGAGTGTGTCTCATTAAGGAGATCTGGTCATCTTTGTTAAGAAGAATGATAGTGCGTTAATACTATGCATCAATTATTAGATTCTTAACAAGGCTATAGTTAAGAATATATATCCTTTACTAACATCTGATGATGTTTTTGATCAGATGAAAAATGCTCATGTCTATTCAAATATCAATTTGTGATCCAGTTATCATCAACTTAGGATAAAGGATGAAGACATTCACAAGACATCATTCAGAACAAGATATGAGCATTATGATTTTACAATGTTACCCTTTGGACTCGGTAATGCTCCACTTATATTCATGAACTTAATGAATGATATTTTTCTGGAATATCTAGATAAAATTTTCCTATTTTTCTTACATGAAATTTTTATTTATTTGAAGAAAATGGAAGAACACAACAAACACTTGATAATAGTGTTGGATGTGCTTAAAAAAACTATACAGAAAAATTTCAAATTGTTCTTTTTATAAGGAAGAAGTGTAGTACCTTTGTCACATTATAAAAAATATGATATTTCAGTTGACCCATAAAATATTAAATCCATTACTGAATGACCAACACCTAAGAATGTATATGAAGTTAGAAGCTTTATGGAGTTGGGTGGTTATTACAAAAAAATTGTGAAAGATTTCTCTAGAGTGATTGCTCCAATAACTTATTTACAAGAAGAATACAATAAATTCTTATGGACTGACAAGTGTGAAAATGAATTGAATTTATTAAAGGAAAAAATTACTACAACACATATTTTGAAGGTGGGGATCCCAATGGGAGCTTCATTATGGTAATTGATGCCTCTAGTGAAGGTTTGGGTAGAATACTTATGGAAAATGATCATGTAATTTTTTTATGAGAACAAGAAATTGAAGGGACATGAGAAGAACTATGCATCCCATGAATTAGAATTTGTTTCCATAGTTCATGTCTTATATGTTTATAGGCCTTGCCTATTAAGAATACCATTAAATTAAAAATAAACCACTTGAGTCTTGCGGCTGAAATACATCTTTACATGGTCTATTTTACATGCAATAAAACATAGGTGGCTTGATTTTTTTTCTCGGTATGATTTTTAAATTAGGTAAATTAAAGGAAAAGAGAATTGTGTGGCTGATGCACTGAGTCGTAGGAGACATGTTTCAACTAATGTAACCATTAGAAAATAAATTAAATATGAAGTAAAGAAACCAATACAAACTAATTCATATTATCAACATGTGAATAGCACATTAGAAGTATAACCAAATGATAGGAGATATGAATGTTATAATTTTTCTAATGAAGGGGTATTGCGTTATAAAAACAAATTTTATGTACTTTTGGGTAATTACCTTAGACCGAAAGTCATGAATGTATTTAATGATGATCCTTATTATGGGAATCCTGAAGTGATGAAATTGTTGGCTAATGTAAAATAACAATACTTTTGGAAAGGAATAAAGAAAGAAATGAAAATTTATGTTGTTACTTGTCTTGAGTATCAATGTGTTAAGGTAGATCACATGCATCCTGCTAGTCTTGTGTACCCTCATAACATTCTGTATAGAAAATGGAAATTATTTAGAATGGATTTCATGCAAGGAATGTCATTGTATAGAAAAAAGCATAACTTGATTTTAGTAGTGGTTGAGAAACTGACTAAAGTATCTCACTTCATACCAGGTAATCTAAAAGATGATTAAATCTTTTTTACAAAACGATTTTGCATGAAATTTTCATATTACACGAAGATCTGGAAATGATAATTTCTAACAGGGATCCTAGAGAGACCTCCTAGTTTTGGAAAAAATTAAACTCTTCTTTGGGAATAAACTAAACTTTAGTTCAGGTGCCATCCCAAAACAAATGGTCAAATAAAAAGAGTTAACTAGGTTATGTATTATAAGCTCATAATGTTTTTACATGGATCAATAATATAAGTAGAAATAATATCTTCCATTGGTTAAATTTGACTATAACAACACTTACCATTCTTCACTAAAATGTCACCATTTGAAGAGTTGTATGTGAAAAGGTGTAGAACTCCTATAAGATGGGATAACAAAGAGGAAAGAGAGGTAGTAGGCTCAAAAATGTTGAACGAAATAGAAATGTAAGTAAATCTCATTTGAGAGCTGTTGATAGAAGCATTCAATAGGAAGAAAAGATGTGGAGATCTAAATATATATTACAAGAAACTTGAGAAAGTTGATAAAGTATTTTTGCGGGTAAAACCCAAGAAGTGCTCTATTTTGTTTAACAAGGATTCTAAACTATCACCTCAATTTGGGGGACCTTTTGAAATACTCAAAGTGATAAGTCGAGTGGCATACCGGCTAGCATTACCTCCTACATTGTTTAGAATGCATGATGTTTTCCATATTTCATTACTTAAAAAGTATGTTTCAGATATAAGCCATGTCATAAATAGGAACATTTTAAAGATAATGTAACTTGGGAGAATCTAGATGAAATAAAAACCATATTTCCTTATTTATTTCAGTGATTGAATTTTTTAATTGACTATCTAATATAGATTTATTATACATTTATTGATATTAGTGAATACTACAATGGAAAATTTTCTATGTATTGCCAATTGATTGAAAATATTTTTTGTTATGAGGTTTTTTACAATCAATACTTATGAATTAATGAAATTCTAAAAAAATCCCAAGTTTTAATGAAAATGTGAATTTTTTTTCTTTTACAGTGATGTCTGGAATGCTTTCAATTGATATGTTTGACTGTGTTAAGTGGAATTATTGCGATGAGGATTCTTTAAGGGGGAAGCATGCCACACCCCATAATAGTTGAAGGTTATATAGATGTATACATATTCATATATATTCATTTACCTTCTAACACTTGTTTAATTTGCAAGATGATTTCCTTTTGTTTGCATTGTTATATGTTGTTTTGGTTCGTAGGAATTCATCACCATTTGTTGTGGTTAATAATTTTGGCATTGATTAATATTTTTTGTGACGGTTACAGGGACCTTACACTTTCTAAAATAATATCATAAATCTATTAATGGTTATTGTTAATACTATCCTAAATCAGACTTGGACTGCTTTACACTGCTAAAGTCACCACATTGCTTTGTGATGGTTTAATGTTGAATATTATTTTGAATAGGTCTTAGACCACTCTGTAAGGTAATTACTTGATGGTTATTATTAATTTTTTAAAATTTAGGTTAGCTCTCCTTACCATAAAGAATAATGGTAATAGACCATATGTAAGGTAATTATAAATGTTTAATTTCTTTAAAATGGTCATAGACCATGAGAGAAATTAATTTTTTTATATAATCGTCATAAATCATATTACATGGCTATTGGTTGAAACCTTGTAAATTTGGCCACTAACCATTTAGAAAATAACTAATGATTGGGATTGATGTTGTAAGCGGGTCAACGAACACTATGCAAAGTAAAAGGAAATGGATAAACTTAAAAAGTTTTAATTATTATTTTCGAATGGTCATGGACCATGGAAAATATTATAATTTATGGCTTATTTTTTATTTTTGACATAGTCTTACATTATATGCATTGCATGCAAGAAAATTGGAAATTGGAGGGAAGTGGATACAATTTTTGAGAAAGCGACAAGTGGCATTTCCCTTCATTAAAGGAATTAACTTAAAAATATGTTTTTTTGGGAAGTAGAACCTTGTTAAGCAAGATAATGCATGCCATCTCTCTTCCAGTCACAATTTTTTGGTTTACTTGTTTGGTTTTCTTTGTTGGAAGTTTCTTGAGGTTCTGGCATGAGAAAAATATGTAAATCAGTTGAGTGTACTGGTTCAATGCATTAATGAAGCTCTACTTTTTTGACAAATTTGGGTTTATTACTACTATTTGGATTTAGATTGTTGTTGGGCTTGGGAAGTTGGAGGTTTCAAAGATAAAAGTGGGAAAAAGTAAAGCAACAACGTATAAAAAATATGAATGAGTCATTCTATTCTAATTTTTGTTGTTTATAATTTGAAATCAGGGTATTCATTTTGGTTTTATATATATTTTAAATTTGGAAAAATAAGAATAAAGTTATGAAATCATTATTACTACTTTTTTGATTAGAAGTGTGGGCATGAATTTTTAATGAGAATATAGGATTGTTTACTTGTTGGAAAATATACATTGTTATTCTGCTTAGAATAGCTCGATTTAAGCTTTCCAGTAATCCACTTGATAATGAGATAATTACTTGAGTTGTTATTTTAAAAATAAAGAAGTATTTATTTGATTATTGATGAAATATTGAAAGAAAAAGGAAAGAAATGGGTTTGTGATGATGATTGGAAATATGAATTATTGATTTTCTAGGACTATTTGTCCTTGCTTGAAAAATGTGCATACATATTTATTTTACTCTTTTAAAACCATCTCGAATAGAACTTGTTGGAAGTCGATTTGACATACAAATATGTGCTTGAGTTTGTATTGTTAAAAATATGGATTTTAACTTCAAATTTGTTATGGAAATCTTTGTGAAAAATAGGTAAAAGAAAAAAAACATTGTGGGTTTCTTGGGAAATAACAAATCTGTAGTTTTTTTCATTTTGAGATTATGGATCTATATTTTTTAGAGAAAAATATGGATTCCTATAAAAAAGAAAAAATTGTGTATTAAAATGATAATGGTGATATTTGTTAATTTGATCAATTATGATTGGTCAGCTATGAACATTATTATTTAAATCCTCAATAATTATTATCAACCTCATCCTCATCCTTTTTAGTCTAAAATATAGTATTTAAGAATGATATAATGTAATCCAATATGGGCCTGATTGTGCAAGTTATTACCAACTCATTTGAGCTTGACTTTCTTGATTTAAAAACACGTTTTTTTATTGATTTAAAGCTAACCTGGAGCTAAGTTCTTCTAACTTGTTGATTTTTTGTTCTGATTGGAATTGCAGCCACGATGTGCTTGTAGTTTTTGTATGGAATAAAATTCTATGGTTTTATCCTTGTAATCTTGATTGTTTCTTGACACTTAGTTCATCCTTAGTTGCAATAATTTGATGATTGGTTTGATCCATTGAGAAATGGAGAATTAGTTAGTTGATTGACATTTACTTATCATGACTATTTAACTTCTAATATAAATATATGATTAATTGTAAAGTATGGTTTTAATCCATCTACTGAGAAATATTTATAAAAATTAATAAATGTAGTAGTTCAAATCATTCATCAAAATAGAATTTTTATACATTGACGAAGTCTTTCTTTGTTAGTATTACTCTTGTGGATTACTCTTAACCATTGATTGATGTTTGTATGAAATCTTAGTCTTGAATATGGCAATAATAATCTTCATTAGTACATTACTAAACAATCTAGAGATTTTTAAAACTCTTGGACTCTTGGATTGTTGGACAACATAACTTACTTTATGAAGCATCATTCCATTGAGCAATGAATTTTTAATGTAATTAATAAAATAGGAAGTTTATAAGTTATTGGTTAAGTTATCCTAAACATATCCTTTTATTTCTAATTAAATACAATAAGAATATGAGTTGGATAACTCATGTTAGTTCTTAGAACTCGCCATGTATATATTTCTCTCTCCTATAGTGTATAAGAAGGGGTGACAATTATGAAGTTATTTAAACTGGATTACATACACATGATTTATTCACGCATTAATTTTTTAATAACTAGTTAAGGATTATTTTATTTTATTTTAATATGAAAGTATTATTTTGACAAGATGATTGAAGGAAATTGTCTTTTGTAGTATCATGATTTATTATATGTCATTATTTAAGAAAAATAAGAAGTTATCCATACTAAATTTAAATAAAAAATCCTTGTTATTTTGTATCACATTTTTTGAGATATAAAGGTGTTTTTAATGTTTTTTTACAATAGAGTATGGACTAAATCTATTAATGAAACTATATTCGGTTTAATAAATCATCTTGAATGAATGAATATGAAATTTGAAAAACATAGCATAATAGTGAAAGTTGTACAATGAAAACAATATCTATATCCTTATTGTATCTTATTAAAATGCAATTGTTAAACTGTTGTTTTAACAACAGTGTACCATAATAAGTCACTTGTATTTATTAATTAATCATAATTATTTTTTTAATTTCATTACCGATGAACAAATGTTTCATTAACGAACATAATACATTATAAAAAATGACACAATGTAAACTACGTTACATTAGTATTGTACCTTGCCAAAATAAGTTACTGGTATTTATTAATTAATCATAATTATTTTTTTAATTTCATTACCGATGAACAAATGTTTCATTAACGAACATAATACATTATGAAAAATGACACAATGTAAACTACGTTACATTAGTATTGTATCTTACCAAATAAGTTATACAATTCATATCAATGTCGATCTTATGAGATAAAGTTAATTTGATTTTAAAAAATAAGGAATTTGTAAACCCTGAATATACTTCAAATTCACATATGATAAAAAATGTTATACTACAAATTTGACTCAAGCAATGAAAATTAAAACCCTAATTGTAAGAGACGGAATATAAGACTTAGTTAATTTCCTAATAAATCCCGAAGTATACCAACCTGGAAAAATAATGAACATGAGGAAAAAGCTATCGTAAATGTCCATGGTAAATTTCGAATCTCTCATATCTTCATGGGCCATGGCACCTAGACTAGGTATGGAGAGCTTCGTCCTTGGAGACTACTTCTAGGATCCTGTGATTAAGAAAGACCTCAGAACCTGATTTTCCTTTTATCACAAGATGATCGATCACCTTTGCTATTGATCACCTATAAGTCATTGGTTGATTTCCGAGTTCACTTGTAATCTACAAAAGAGAGATATTACCTCCAAAACCTCAAACACATCAAATCCTATAAAGAAAAATATATAAACAGGGAGTCAAATTGACCCCAGCTGTAATGCCCGTTTGATGATTTTTTTTCTATTATTATTATTTTATTGTCGATTGTTATCAATTTTATTATTATTATTATTTTTATTATCGTTAAACTACTATATTTTTGTAGGCTGATTTTTCCCATAGTGGGAGCCTCAATTCATGCAAAAAAAAAGGATTCCCTGTTGTGGCACCATGGTTTGTTGGTTTCCTGTGTTGCCTTTTAAGCTCCAACCTCTACTCTATTCCTCTTAGTCGATCAAATTTTCTTTCATGCTTACTTTAATGGTATTTTTTATAAATCAAAAGGGGAATCTGATTTGTCACCCATTGTCCTGCCATCCTTTATGGCAATTCTATCCTTCTTGCTTTAGCATGGGGGAGACAATTACCCTATTAGTGAGTGGGAGTACTTGAGCTCCTGCCAAAATTAGTTAATGCAAATCTATTATGTCCTCTCCGTATTTTTTTCTCCCTTGCTTGCCGCTAGTTTGTGTAGTGGGTTCTTATTTTTTTCAGCCTTGTTTTCTTTTAACCTATCTAGTCCGGTCTTCTTGTAACCTACGTATTCCTTTTGGGCCTGGCCATGTGAGATGGGGCCTTGTTATTTTTTGGGATGCTGAAACACCTTTTTCCTAGTGAAATTTGGTTTGTTAGCAGATGGGTACGAGGTGAATGATGGTATTCTTCCTCCTATTTTATTTTATTAAAATCCTCCTTTTTCCCACGTATAGTAGGTTTGATAATTCCTCTTCTTCTTTTTCTTTCCTGGTTGAGTGGGTTTCATTGGAGGGTAGTAGCTCTACATTTTGTTGAAAATACGTTCAAACTTCATGATTGTTGGGTGCTTCTCTTATTACAAATTTCTTTTATTAAAATTTCTCCCTGGCTATGGTTGTAACCTACTCATGCCATTCATGGCTAGATATGTGTGAAATTTTGGTGGTTGGTTGGACCTTCCTTGAATCTCTGGTCGGGTAAACTTTCCCTATGAATTATTTTTCTTAGGGGGTTATTTCATTAGACCTAGAAACTTCTGCTTTGTTGGGTGCCTGGTTATTAAAAGTTTTATTATTTTTTTTGTTTTATTAAAACTTATGTTTGGCAATGTTGTAACCTACCCATGCCCTTTGGACTGGATGCATAAGAAAACTAGGTGGATGTTTGTATGATGTTTACAAGTTTTTTAAATCCTTTATTGCCACATGCCCCCTATTTGTACAAAAACGTGGTTGTGCCAAAGCATGACTATGGTTGGATTTTGGTCCTCCAGCAAGCTAAAGATGGGAATGTTGCCAAAGAATGTACTGTTGTTGGAGCCTGATGGACATTTTTGCTACCAAGGAGCTTATTACAGGCATGTTAAGTCTAAACATTGTGATGTTCACCATCTTTAACAATTTTATGGAATGAATTTTTCTCCTTTCTTAAATGGCATCTTGTTTTGGATGTATGGTTGCTTTCTTGAGTCGTCTGGTTCATGTGGGTTGTTCCTTGATTGATACCTTGATCTTTCATAGTTCCTAAGTACCTTGTTTGCATAAAGAAAATAAAAATAAAATAAAATAAAAGAGGGGATTCCACTGCTTTTTCTCTATTATTTTTGTTTTTATTATTTAATAGGGAGTTGTATTATGGCATGACATTGTTGCATTCACCCTTTCCCTGGGGTGATCTGGTAGTGGGTTTTTGATTGTGTGAATTCTTAGCTACTTTGTTTTCTGGTGTATTATTTTTTAGATGCAAAGAGGTAGAAAAGTAATTGTATTTATGGCTCTTTTGGTACAGACTCATTGTTCCTTAACTAATAATCCTTTCGAATCACACAAGATCGATAAGCTTTTCCTTATTAAGAGCCGATATGAATGTTATGAAATACTGGAATTTATGTTCCTATTAATAAGTATTACAAATCCCTGTGATCTCTGCTAGGATGAGGATTCCGAGATCGATCTCCTCTTAAGATAACTCCATCATTTTTTTTCATAGACGAGATTGGTAATAAACTAATTACTGCTAGCTTCATTGTTTGTAGATTCATGAAATAAATTAAATATTGCCACATAATTCATACAAAGCTGATGCTATCCTAAGCATAGTAAAAAAATTGACCTTAAGGGAATACAGTTTGTATAAATGTGGTTGATCATTCGGTGTTATAGCTATAAATTTCAAGTAAAATGGATGAATTGCACAGTAAATGTAGGGGCAGTTGATCTACTTCCCAACCTAGTTTTTTATTTAATAACGAGTAAGTGTAGGGAAAATGGTAAAGAAATACTAACCCTTATACTTTTGCATGAGTATAGTTTTAAGGTGCAATATTTTTCCTTCTATTTCTTTCCTTGTGTATCACAATTGGACAGTGATGACTTTTGAAAACTGATTCTTTTGTAATTGATATCAAATGATAAGAATAATCAAATAGTTTATATCAAAAAATAAATAAAATAAAATAATAATAAAGAAAAGGAAACTTGTTAGGAATTCTGAAATTTCTTGTTAGTTTTTCTTAATTACATTTGATTTTTGTATAAAAAATTGTTACGATGGAACTAGCTATGTGGGTTTTAATTCTTCCTGAAATGATCTTTTGTTGTGGGGTTTGAATGAATACTCAACATGTGGTTCTGGGCATTAATTGTTAGGTTCTTGTTTAAAACTATAGGTCTCTCACTCTACTAATCATGGCATGAGATTACCATATGTGGATGAAAGGTGGATTTATTGGAACCCCGTTCATCTTTTGGTATAGGCTCATTGTGTCTTAAACATTTGTGAAGGATTAAGTCTTTGTCTTTTGTTTACATACATACATACATACATACATATATATAATACCTTGGGATATATACATAAATTTTCGATACCTCTTGGAGTATTTGGATGAAGAGGAGTATCCTGTGGGTCTCCTTAGGTTGAACCCTGAAAGGGTATACCTTGTCCTCAAAGAAAAGTATGGTTTATGGCCTTCATTAAATAAATAATGGTTTTTGGGTTGAATCTGTGACTTGAGAGTGGCTATGTATATTTCATAGGTTAGTTTGGTTAGATTCAATCACTTATTGTCTAGCTTATAGAATGTGAGTATTACATAATGTGTGAGAAGATGATTTTATTGTTTGGATGTGTACTATGGTTCGAATTATCTGAGATCAACAAACACTAGTAGGTTATAGTCCATTAATGATTGCTTGTTGTTATGTTGTGTATTTTCATCATGGAGAAGTAATCTTAGTGGTCATAACATCCTTTATTGATGAAGGATTGGGTCCAAAGGTATTATTGTGTTTTTTCTTTTGAATTGAAAATATGCCGATTTAGTGATTTGGATCCTTATTAAAATCTTGGTTTTTTATATTAATAGAAGAATTGGGTATTAGATTTCAATCATGTAATCCATAGGATTACATGATTGAAATATCAATATTTTGGGCTCCTTTTTGTTTTATTCTATAAGGTCCTGCCTTTATTATTCGTGATATCATTCTTACTGGAATATTTTGCTTCCTCCATGTTGGCTAGTATAAACCTCTTTCTTGTATGATGCATTTGGGTTAGTAGTGTGTGATTTGATATTTTCTTGGAATAGAACTTTCCTTTCATGATTTTTTTTAAATGTTATATTATTTTTGCATTTGGTAGTTTTAACATGCTCAGTTCTTGTGAACTGACTCAAGCTAATACTTGTGCAAATTGCTTGTGCATGTTCATAAAGGAAATATTTGTGAAGGTTTCATCAATTGGTCTTGTGTGTTTCCCTGTTCAATGTCACATGTGTTTATATTCTTGCAAAGGTGCTTGAAATGGAGTTTGGAAGGCCTCTTACCTTGGATGTTTGGATATTGTGTTATAAAGTTGCTTTGTCCTATTCTAGTAAGACTGTAATTATCTTTGTGAGAAATAATATTTCAATCTTCACCTTGTTATGAGCATTCTTTTGATAATAATCAATTTATCAGTCATAAACTGTTCTGGTTGCATGGCTTGATCATGTTTGGCACATTCTTATTCTCAGCCAAGTTATATTTAATCTTGTGATCACCTTTAGGTTATGTGCCATGTTGAATAGAAAGGTTATAACCATGTTCTTCTCTCTCGATTTGTGCTGGTAGCTTCTGCTTTCGAGGTCATAATACTTTCATACTTTAATAAATATCCATGGTCTTGACATCGGTGTAGTTCTATGTACATGTTAGTAGGTGGAAATCCTCTTTTAAAAAGTTAATCAAAGAATAAAACAACAGAAAATGCATTCATAAGTTGAATAAATAAATAAAGCAATTATGGAGTTGTTGTTTCTTATTGAATAATTTTAAGAGTTTACAATTGAAAAGAAAGGGTTTTTCTACTAGTATAAAATAATATACCATTGCTAACGTTAAGCTATGGATTAAAAATTTATTCTCAGTATTGTGACGCATTAAGTTTTGTGTTTCATTTATCGAACCTAATCAAGGAAAATCTAAATGAAGTTGTTACCCTAATTGTTTTAAGAGTGATGTGAATTATGTCATAATTGTGATATTGTTGGTGCACATGATGTGTATGTCACTTAGTGCGTATTTGTCTACATGATGATGTGTTAAAGATGAGAGCATTTTTTCTCTCTCTTCAGAAAATTCTATGTGAATTTGAGTGTGAAAAAGTGTTTTGTTGTGGAATAAATGTGATTGTTGATTCCGGATTGATTGGATCCTTTTTGTATTTGTGATGCGTGGGTGTGTTGGTATGTTGTGTAACCAGGTTGGTTGTTGTGAAGTAAATTTCTTAAGGATGTCATGACCATTTGTGTAGAAATATGTGTATTTCCATGTTATATGGCAGTTGACTGGATGTTGTAATAGTGCTCATCATAATTGTAATTCTTGTGATATGTAATGAATAATGTCGTAAATTTGGGACATATGGTGAGTATATGACCCCTATCATATGGTGATTGCACTTTGGGTGCAACATGTGATGATGTGGTATGTTATAACCGTGACAATAATGTATGTGTTATACCCTGTATATGTACCTTGCTAAGGTGTCGTGATTAAATGTGCGTGAACCACCATTACGTTAGTGATGTCGTTGCATGTTATCTTGTGAACCTTATGCTAACCGACCCTGACGAAAATGGGTAAGAGTGTATGTTTGGAGTGAGGGGATGTCTACCATGGGCCAATAACTTGGGCTGGCCTTAGGCTCAATAGATGATGAACCGTGCTCATCCTCTCTCTCTCCTCGTGGTTGTTGTATGGATGCAACCTAAGTGTAGTTTTGATTGTCTTTAGCCTTGTCGAAGTGGTGGTGGGATGATTCAGATTGAGATGACGATAATTGTACTATTGATATGGTATTTTATGAGCTGAGACTTGAGGTTCTAAGTGCCAACAACTCATTGAGTACCCCCTTAGTGGCCAGATAAGGCCACATAGTCATCGTAATGTGCTATTATTATATGTGTATTTTACTCGTAAATTGATTTTTTTTTACATCTTTTTGCAAGGACCAAAAATTTTCTTGATTGCCATGTTTTACATTTTGGGCATTTCCTTTGTTTTTGGTACTAACATGCCGATTTTTGCACTAGCTATGGCCATTTGGTCATTTGTTTTGCTTGGTTTTGGAATCTTCTTTTAAATTTTCAAATTTTACTTCCTTGCCCCAAGGTTTGTACTTTGCCACTTCGCATTTGGGTCAGATTACTATGCTAGTTCTATTTTCATGATGTGTGGAATAGGGTCATGGGATGCACCATGTAATGGTTGGACCTATGGACCCGCTTCATTGTATGGGGGTACGCCTTGAGAAATTACAGATAACTAGAAGGTTTTTGAACCATGAGTTATTATGTCACTTGGGTTAGGGGTGTTTGGACTCTATGTGCCTAGGGCCATAGAGAAACCGGACTCCTTTAGGGAGGCATAAGAGATTGAGTGATGCATAAGAGATTTGTGTGTGAGAGACTTATGCTTTAGGAGGTATGCAGTTTTGTATGATGTTTTGGTTATGGTGTTATGATATATGTGTTACTCATGTTAGTTGGGTTTCTATGTGATGTTGTGATATGGCGTTGATGTCCTTGTTAACCCTATCTATGTGTAGCTATTTTAAGAGTTATGTGAAAAAATTCATCTGTGAGACTGTGGAAATTTCAGGTTGTTATAGTACACTTTTGTTCGAGCATTATTTATCATTCATAGTTGTGTGATAGGTACTATGTTATGTGGTTCGTGCATGTTCCCTTCCACAAATGGACTAATCTCTTATGGTGTGGTACCACCTTGAAGTATGTACTTGTATATTTTTGAACCTGTAGTGTCTTGTATGACCCCAGTAGGGTGTTGTATTAGCAGTTCATTTTGGACACCCACAAGAATGAATAAACTAAAACTCTTAAACAATGAAATTTTAAAAGAACTAAAAATAGAAATAATGATAATGGAAAGAGACTAATGAAATGATGAATAAGAGAGAACTGCCAATCTTCACAAAACCTTGAAAGTTAAAATTTCCGCCAATTGTTCCCAAGGCCACCCCATGGCCGTGGTTTAGTGTCTAAATCTTTACCAGAGGGTGTACTTTTGCCTCTATCTGTTCTTAGTTGCTTACTACCATTCTTTACTTCAATGTCATGTCACATTGAGGACAATGATTTTCTTAAGGGGAGGTGAATGTAATGCCCGTTCGACGATTTTTTTTTTGTATTATTATTATTTTATTGTCAATTGTTCTCAATTTTGTTATTACTATTATTGTTAAACTATTCTATTTTTTTAGGCTGATTGTTCCCGTAGTGGGAGCCTCAGTTTGTGTAAATAAAGAGGATTCCCCATTGTTGCACCACGGCTAGTTGCTTTCCTGTGTTTCCTTCGAAACTCCAACCTCTACTCTATTCCTCTTAGTCGATTAGATCTTCTTTAATGCTTACTTTAATGGTCTTTTTTTTTTATAAATCAAAAGGGGAATCTGATTTGTCACCCACCAACTTGCCATCCTTTATGGAGATTTTATCCTTCTTGCTTTGGCATGGGGTAGAAGATTACCCTGTTACTGAGTGGGAGTACTTGAACTCCTACTAAAATTAGTTAGTGCAAATCTATTCTGTCCTCTCCGTAATTTTTTTTCTCCCTTACTGTCCACCGGTTTGTGGAGTGGGATCTTATTTTTTTCAGCCTTGTTTACTTTTAACTTGTTCAGTCTGGTCTTCTTATGAAATGCATATTCCTTTTGGACCTGGCCATATGAGATGGGGCCTTGTTGTTTTTTGGGATGCTGAAAGGCATTTTTCCTAGCGAAATTGTTTTTGTTAGCAAATGGGTATGAGGTGAATGATGGTATTCTTCCTCCTTTAATTTATTAAACTCGTCCTTTTGCCCACGTATAGTAGGTTTGAAAACACCTCTTCTTTTTTTGTTTGTTGGCTTAGTGGAATTCACTGGAGGGTAGTAGCTCTGCATTTTATTGAAAAGATGTTGAAACTTCATGATTGCTAGGTGATTGTCTTATTACAAATTTCTTTTATTAAAATTTCTCCCTGGTTGTGGTTGTAACCTGCTCATTCCATCCATGGCTAGATATGTCAGAAATTTTTGTGGTTGGCTGTGCCTTCCTTGAATCTCTAGTCGTGTGAACTTTCCCTGTGAATTATTTTACTTAGGGAGTCATTTTTTTAGACCTAGAATCTTCTTCTTTATTGGGCGCCTGGTTATTAAAAGTTTTATTCTTTTTTTTGTTTTATTAAAACTTCTATCTCATAGTGTTGTAACCTACCCATGCCCTTTGGGTTGGATGCATGAGAAAACTCAATGGATGTTTATATGTTGTTTGCAAGTTTTGCAAATCCTTCATTGCTGCATACCCCCCTATCTGTGCAAAATTGTGGTTGTGCAAAAGTGTGACTGTGGTCCAATTTTGGTCCTCCATCAAGCTAAAGATGGGAACGTTGCCAAAGAATTTACTGTTACTGGAGCCTGGTGGACATTTCTACTACCTTGGAGCTTATTACACGCATGTTAAGTCTAAACATTGCAATGTTCACCATATTTAACAATTTCATGGAATGAATTGTTCTCCTTTCTAAAATGCCATCTTGTTTTGGATGTATGGTTACTTTCTTTAGTCATCTGGTTCATGTGGGTTGTTCCTTGATTGATTCCCTGATCTTTCATAGTTCCTAAGTACCTTGTTTGCATAAAGAATAGAAAAATAAAATAAAATAAAAAAGAGGGGTTTCCACTACTTTTTCTCTGTTATTTTTGTTTTTATTATTTAATAGGGAGTTGTATTATGGCATGACATTGTTGCATTCACCCTTTCCCTAGGGTGATCTGGTAGTGGGGTTTTGATATTGTGACTTCTTAGCTTCTCTATTTTCTGGTGTATTTTTTTTAGACGCAAAGAGGCAAAAAAGTAATTGTATATATGGCTCTTTTGGTACAAACTCATTGTTCCTTAACTCAAAATCATTTCAAATCACATGATATCGATATGCTTTTCCGTATTAAGAGCCAATATGAATGTTATGAAATACTTGAATTTATGTTCCTATTAATAAGTATTACGAATTCCTGTGATCTCTGCTAGGATAAGGATTCCGAGATCAAGCTCCTCTTAAGATAATTCCATCATTTTTTTCATAGAAAAGATTGGTAATAAACTAATTAATGCTAGCTTCGTTGTTAGTAGGGTCATGATATAAATTAAATATTGCCACACAAGTCATACAAAGCTGATACTATCCTAAGCATAGTAAAAAGACTGACCTTAAGGGAATACAATTTGTATAAATGTGGTTGATCATTCGGTGTTATAGCTATAAATTTCAAGTAAAATGTATAAATTACAAAGTAAATGTAGGGGCAGTTGATCTACTTGCTGACCTAGTTTTTTATTTAATAACGAGTAAGTTGGGGAAAATGGTAAACAAATCCTAACCCTTATAATATTGCATGAGTTTTAGTTTTAAGGTGGAATATTTTTCCTTCTATTTCTTTCCTCGTTTATCACAGTTGGACAGTGATGACTTTTGATAACCGATTCCTTTCTAATTGATATCAAATGATTAGAATAATCAAATAGTTCATATAAATAATAATAATAATAATAATAATAATAATAATAATAATAATAATAATAATAATAATAAATAAAAGGAAACTTGTTAGGAATTTTGAAATTTCTTATTAATATTTCTTAATTACATTTGGTTTTGTTTAAAAACTTGTCACAGTGGAACTAGCTATGTGGGTTTTAATTCTTCCTGAAATGATCTTTTGTTGTGGGGTTTAAATGAATACTCAACATGTGGTTTTGGGAACTAATTGTTAGGTTCTTGTTTCAAACTATAGGTCTCTCACTCTACTAATCATGGCATGAGATTACCATCTATGGATGAAGGGTGGATTTATTGGAACCCCGTTCATATTTTGGTATAGGCTCATTGTGCCTTAAACATTTGTGTAGGATTAAGTCTTGTATTTTGTTTACATATACATACATACATATGTGTGTGTGTGTGTGTGTGTGTGTGTGTGTGTGTGTGTGTGTGTGTGTGTGTGTGTGTGTGTGTGTGTCTGTGTGTGTGTTGGGTTTCTGAGGCCTCTTGGAGTATCTAGATGAAGAAGAGTCTCCTTTGGTAGAACCCCGTAAGTGTATACCTTGTCCTAAAAAAAAATATGGTTTATGGCCTTCATTAAATAAATAATGGTTTTGGGTTGAAGCCATGACTTGACAGTGTCTATGTATATTTCAGAGGTTAGTTCAGTTAGATTGAATCACTTATTTTGTGAAATATATAATGTGAGTATAAACAATGTGTGAGTAGATGGTTTGATTGTTTAGATGTGTTCTATGGTTCGACTTGTATGAGATCAACGAACACTAGTAGGTTATAGTCCATTAATGATTGCCTATTGTTATGTTGTGTGTTGTCATCATCAAGACGTAATATTAGTGGTCATAGCATCCTTTATTGATGAAGGATTGGGTCGAATAGTATTATTGTGTTTTTTCTTGTCAATTGAAAATATGTTGATTTAGTGATTTGGATCCTTATTAATTTTTATTTTTTTAATATTAACAGAGGAATTTGGTATTTGATTTAAATCATCTAATCCATAAGATTACATGATTGAAATCTCAATATTTTGGGCCCCTTTTTGTTTTAATCTATAAGGTCCTACATTGATTGTTTGAGATATTTTTCTTACTAGAATATTTGGCTTCCTCCATGTTGGCTAGTATAAACATCTTTCTCATATGACGCATTTGGATTAGTAGTGTGTGATTTGATAATTTCTTGGAATAGAACTTTCCTTTCATGATTTGGTTAAATTGTAGCTTAGTGTTGCATTTGGTAGTCTTAACATACATAGTTCTCATGAACTGAATCAAGCTAATACTTGTGGTGATGGCTTATGCGTGTTGATAAAGGAAATATTTGTGAAGGTTTCATCATTTGGTTTAATGTGTTTCCCTGTTCAATGTCACTTGTGTTAAGATTCTTGCAATGGTGCTTGAAATGGAGTTTGGAAGTACTCTTCCCTTGGATGTTCAGTTATTGTGTTATAGAGTTACTTTATCATGTTCTAGTAAGACTGTAATTATCTCTGCGAGAAATAATATTTCAATCTTCACCTTGTTATGAGCATTATTTTGATAATATCATTTATTGGTCATGAACTATTTTGGTTGCATGGCTTGATCATGTTTGGCACATTCTTATTCTCAGCCAAGTTCTATTGAATCTTGTGATCACCTTTAGGTTATGTGCCATGTTGAATAGAAAGGTTATAACCATGTTCTTTTCTCTCGATTTGTACTAGCAACTTCTTCTTTCGATTCATAAGAATTCCATGATTTAATAACTCTCCATGGTCTTGACATTGGTTTAACATGTTAGTAGGTGGCAATCCTCTTTCAAAAAGTTAATCAAAGAATAAAAGAATACAAAATGAATTCATAAGTTGAATAAATAAATAAAACAATTATGGAGTTGTGTTTCTTATTGAATAATTTTAAGAGTTTACAATTGAAAACAAAGGGTTTTTCTACTAGTATAAAAGAATCTACCATTGCTAACCTTAAGCTATGGATTAAACTTTATTCTCAATATTGTGACGCATTAAGTTTTGTGTTTCATTTATCGAACCTAATCAAGGAAAAGCTAAATGAAGTTGTTACCCTAATCTAGTTTAACTCTTAAGTATCATTAAAAGACTAGTCAATAGCTAAATAGATCATAATGAAATAAATTGACCTTCTCTCTCTAACCGTTTCCATTAGTACCTCGTAATCCTTTTGTAAGTTATGATAAAATGTTAATTCTTGAACAAAGAAGATTATGGTTCTGAACCTAAACAGTACTCCACTTCTTTTGAATTTATGCTTGCTTCCTTTGCAAAGAGATTATGAAACAAGTTTCAGCAGTGTGGGTTTAGATAGATGGACTTGTGGATTTGATGAATTCCATGTTTTTAATAAATTAAATGAGCGAATGTCATACTAGAGATGACCTTAAGCTAGTTACACAATAGTACAAGAGAAAAGAAATCTAGCCCTATAAGAAGTTTTTTATGAATCATAATATGAATCTTCTAGACCTCAAAGTCAAGCCTTGAAAGACTAGTTTAGTTAATACATAACCTCAAAGGATTTTGCTGTGGAGTGTCTTGAACTATAGCTAGGTTTTATGGGTTGGTCTTTGTGGTGTCTTGTCAAAAAGAGAGTGAATTTTCCATGATGGGTGCAATCATTTCCTTGTTTCCTTTATGGTCATCCTTGTATCAATTTGTTAATAGATTTAGTTGTAACCTTGGTGACGACATGTTGTGTCATGTTATGTGTCAAGAAAGTCAAAAAACAATTATCCCATTTTTTTCTATGCAGTCTTGTGTGTCATAAATAGTTGGCGTTACATCGGTGGTTACTTGACTAAGTGAGATTATAACCAAATGTCACACTACAGTTCAGAATCCTTGTAATTCTTGAGTGTGTGTGTAAGAATTGCGCCCTAGGTAGATCTTTTGAAAGATGTTCTTGATAGAGAGAAATAGTTAGGTGTAGGAAGGTAGATAGATGTGTGGATGGAAAAATGAACTTCCCCTCCTATGGGTGTATGTAGAAAATGTAGTCCCTTATCACTTGAGTGAGTGTTTGATGTATTCTTTGATGCTCGAAGAATTCCTTTGGATGTAACCTTAGGTGATGAGAGTAAATGCTTAGATCTTGGTACTTTATTATGTTCACATAGCTTTATATTTATATGATTCCCTTGATGGAATTTCATAATTGATAATTGGAAGGATGACCCATAAGAAAATAAGATGCCTAAAATGAGAAAGTAAAGTAGAAAGAGTTTATGGGTTCCTAGAAGGATGAGGGTTCATGATTGCTGATATCTTATCTAGGCGGTCATGTTTAGAGTCCTGAAATTTAAAGCAATAAATTTCAAACTTAGTTGTAGGGTGTGTACTACCGAAGAGAAAATAAAAATCAAAGAAAAAAGGCCAAATATACGTATAACATGAAAAATTTTCTCTCTTAGAAATAATATGAATAGTATTTTTTGATTAGGACCTAGAATGTACCTAAGTGTGTGATTTTGTCTGTACATTTTACTCCACTTTATGTTGTTGAGTGAATACTTAATAACATAAAGTATTTTATAACGTATGTACCTTTTTTCATTGTAGATGGATGGCAAAAGCATTCCGTGTAGAAAAGTGAAAGTGTGAAGCGTGGAAGCTAAGAAAGAGGTAGTGACCCTAGGGGTGAAATGTATAGTGTTGTACCATATTACACCTATTGGTGTGCTTGATCCAGGGTTGCTTATTTTTACATATTAAGGACAAACGTGTAAAAGAAGACTGAAAGAGTAATCAAATTCATGTGTTATGAAAACTTTGTAAAAGTATGTAAAATACTGATTTTTTTTTTAAAAGGAAGCTATGGACCTAATGCATGAAGAGTGAAAAAGAGGGAATAGATGCATTGATGGTCTTAAAATCCTTTTGCATGCAACTTTAGGTGGTAATAAAAAATGATTAGAGCTTGGTATTTTATTACGGTCACATAGATTTACATTTATATGAGTGCCTTGGTTTATTTTTGTAATTAATAACTGGAAGGACAACCCATAAGAAAATAAGATGCCCAAAAGATGAAATACTCCCAAAAAGAGTGAGTAAAGTAGAAAGAGGTCATGGGCACCTAGAAGGATGAGGGATCCTGGGCACTAGAATATTGTCTAGGTTATGGTGTCTAGAGTCCTAAAATATAAAGCAATGAAGATCAGACTAGGCTATAGGGTGTGCAAGACCAAAGAGAAAATAATAAACACAAATAAAATGCCAAAGATGGCTATCAATTTCTATTTTTCTCACTTAGTAGTCATATGAATAGTAGTATGCAATTAAGGCCTATAAATGTACCCAAGTGTGTAATTTAATTTGTATAGAACTAATCATATTAACTGTTGAACTTATGAGAATAACACCAATACTAACTGGGGAGTGATTGGATCATTTAAATACAAGACATGTATTAGTAAACTGTTATTAAAACTTCTCATTATGTTATGATAGTACGATAAGAGGTTTTTGTAAATGATAGTAACTCGTTGAGTTACAATAAACCTCTATCAAGAAATGGATAATGTGATGCGATACTAAATAACCTATCATAAAGATAATTTTATCTATTTATATTAAATGGATAACGAAAATTTTAAAGAAACTGTAGACACCCTAAATCATCATTTCTATTGACAAATTCATAACCATGCCAACTTAGGATGGATACAGGGAGGATAGTGAGTACGTAATGACGAATGTCATTACATGTCCACTATAATTCCCATACAGATCCTAATATAGGACTTATACGATCCTTTTGATTAGAAGGATGAGTCAATGTTTTTGTTACTTCAAAACATAAACTTAATTTCTTACACAACAAAATAAGATCCAAGTAACTATACAGAGATGGTTTTGTGGTGACTGAGACAAGTTTTTCTTACTTGTGTGCAAAGTTGGCATGTAGGATTGGTTACAAAATATTATTTCACTTGACTTACACAATAATCAATGCTATACAACCTGGGTTGTGGGTTATATTATCATCGATAATTTTTGTGAGAGTTATGTATAGTAACATTTTTGTAAGATGGCTAAACATAGGGAGGTTCAATAGTTTTTTTCAATAGTTCTTGATGTGTTATATAGTATGGTGATGTATGGAGTTGAGAAACAATATGATGCACCACAAGTTTATCTTAAAGCATTAACAAATAATGTTATGACAAAATTTCCTAGACTAGAAATGTAAATAACATTCGAATGATATTTCAAAATGAATTGGGAAGGAAAAGTAAGAAATGAAAACCTTTTCGGCCCTCCTAATATTCCCCTTGCTACTTGGGGATAATCTAATTTAAGATATTATAATTTTTCTCATCATTTAGGGAATGTTGTTCTTGATTGTAGATTCATATAATATTGCATGAAAATAAAGAATATATAGAGTGATATTGTATGTGAAGTTATAAGACCTTAATCACATAATTTAATTATAAACATTCAAGTTAACACAATATAATGAAGATTGCTATTTTATTTTATTTTACCCGTAAGTGTTTTACTAGGAAAAGGTTTTTGTAATATATGTCCATGTGATAATCATTACATGTTTAATAATCTCGTAACTCAACTCCCCTCTATATTTGTTTATCAATTTTGTGTGCATGTTTTTATCCCAAAAGATGACATTAACATTTGGTTCAAGATTTGTTTTTAGAGCGAAAATCTCTAATGATAGATGAATTTCTTGATTTAGAAGTGTACACTAAATAAATTTTTTTAACAAAACTATGTGAAGTGAAAAAATACAAAATTGACTAACTTTCAATGGTCATAATACTAAGCTACAAAAACTCATTAGAATAGATTTTCTTATAAATAGACATCAACATATTGTTGTATTAAGTTACAAATATGCATGGATGAAGGATAAAGAATGGGAAAATATTGATAAAATGGTGAAGATATGAAGCATGTTGTGTTTGTTTATTATATTCTATTGAATTATCAACAAAATGCACTACAATGCACAAGGGATTTACAATTTAAAGCATTACCTATTACATAAGTTCGTATAGTAATTTTCAATATTAGTCAAAATGGACCAAATATATTCCCCATATTAAGGGATCTGAGGAGTTAAAGTATAAGTGTTTCTAAAAATATATTTCTGGTAGGGTATATATGATCTAAAAATCGGGGTTATTTAAACCGACTTAATTTTCGGTTTCCCGTGGAACTTTGAAATTTTAAAAATTTATCCACTAAGGATTAAATTATGTTGCAAAAATAAATAATTAAAAAGATACCACAAAATTGTAAGACCAAAATTTATAACAGAGTTTGTTTAAAAATGGACAACATCTCTAGGTCCGCCAAAAAGAGAAATTGATGTATTATGATGAAAAAATAAAAATTATTGCATCAAAATATTACCTATGGTTATCAATGTCAATTGAATTGTCTTAAACTCAGAACTATTTGTCAAGATGTAAGCTTTGATCCTTAATACGGGCTTGAAAAAAATTAACGATGCACCGATAGTATAATGTCTCTATAATCGCACTCCGGCCTAGAGATAATGATGTCGGTGTAGTACGATATCTACACCTTTGTTTCCTCCTCCACAATAAAGTCCCAATAATTATGAATTCTCTAGCTCCTGGCCAGTCCCTCTGATCTTCATGTTAACTAGTAGCTCTCTGGTTTTTCAATGGATGTCTAACACTATGTCAATTGACCGGATCATAATTCGTGATGAATTTGACGTTGGATCCAATATTCGATACACACATGGATTTTAATGTTACAAGCTCATTTAGGTACCCGCCTCAATATTGTCATTCGTAAATTTGACTCTCTCTGGCTGAAACGACAATAATTTGTTTACAATCGGATCTATGAGTGATAATCCCCGTATTGGTAACTTCAGGTGATAATTTCCATTCTCATTATTTGCAGGAGATCATCTCCATTCTGAGCATCTTCATCAATCCAATTTGATAAAATCCCCATCTTATCATGTGGAACATTCGAGATGTCTTAACGATATCCACTCTAATAGATTCTACGAGCTGCTTGTCATTATCCATGCACTCCATAAACTAGTTTCCATGAGATCTAATCAGATACTTGAACTATTTTTCCATCCGCAACATCTGACTCTTTAGGTTCTGCGTCGTCTATTTCCCAGCTCCTCTACACGAGATTTGACTACCTTGCACTCCTCGTCAAGCTCCTCCACACTCCTCGTAAAATGTCTTGAGAGGAATTGAGTTGGTTGGATGAAAATGCCATGAAGTGAGAGCCTTATATATGGATAAATAATTTATCCTTTGCGCTTTATAAAACTTCCCGTATAGGGTTCTAGGGATATGATCATCCCATATTATTCGCCATCTAGAATAATTCCGTAACGTTTAAATATTTTTGGCATCTATCCACATTGACCACCATCTCTCTCACACACACACACACATATATATATTATAATCTTTTAAAACATGCATATATATTCCATGTTGGAGGTTACTAAATGAGGTCCGCATATAAAATACTCTTCACCATATACATGGGCTTCTTTGTGGTTAGTGGTCCTATATTGACCACTCCAAATGCAGCCATATAAGGGGATATAATCAGCACGTAAGTATGTAAATATATTGTTTTAACCTTTAAAAAATGCTTAGCTTCCATGTATGAGTATATTAAATGAGTTCCCCATGTAAAATACCCTTCACCATATACTTGCATTCCTTTCTGGTTGGCGGTTCCATGTTGACTGCTCCAAATGCAGCCATGAGATAACAATAATCCCACATATGTAAGACTCAAACATTCCTTATCCTTTTTCAAAGGCTTAACCAAGTATATGAATTAGTCTTTAGACCACCTTGTGAATATTTTGTTGGTTGGTTGAACACTTTATATGGGCTTTGTCCTGGCCATTTCACTCCATGTGGCCACTTAGCATGCGATTTTGTTGGCAGATGTTGATAAGTTGGGAATTTGTCTTTCATGTGCATTGTGACATGGAATGGGCAATGAGTTGATGAGTTATAAACTTTTCTACATCACAAAATATCCCATTACCTCGGCCATGTTTGGAAATAAATAGCTTGGTTTAACTCACCCTTAGAAAAGTGAGATTGATCATGATCTATCTCAACTCGACTCCTAGCTCGGTGAGCTACTCTAAGGTAAAGAGTTGGCCAATTAGAATAATACAGTCCTCAGATCCCCGTTTGAAACAAAAGCAGTCTCAATAGTTGCCTTTTTTATAAACGTCAAAGAATGAATGCACGAAAATAAAACCAAATTTTTACTTCTTGGATATTTTAGTTATCTCCATTTATTGAATCCACATCGAATCATTTGTGATTTCACAATGTGTTCTGGTGCTATTACACGTGTATATTTTTTTGTTAACACCTTTCCACACAAAAATAATATATTGCACATATAGTGTTTGTTCTAACCCATTGAAAATATGCTTGAAATATGAATCCAATATCTTCTGTAAGAAACCCTTCTTGGGATATTGAGGGGAACATCCAAAATTTCAATAGACTTTTGGATCACTCCTCGCCACTTGAAAGATTTTGGTCCACCGAAATTCTTAATCATGAATTGAAGGTACACAATACTCATTTTTTATTATTGTTTTCTTTTGTTAAACAGGAACTCTTCCTGCGACCTATCTAGTAACTCAAATGAAAAATCAGCAAAAGTATTAACAAAGATACATGACACCACTCTATCAAAAAATATTTAAACAAAGTAGGTAATTTTCGCTCTATGGAATTGTAGACACTCAAATATTGATCTATTGTGTCTTCTCCCAAGGTTTCACTTATTTTGTTGATCATAACCACATCGTCTACCATAAGAAGAACACTTTGGCTCACCAAAATGATATCAATGTTGATCAACATCTTTCCAAGTTGATTCTTTGGTCACATCATCTCCTAGTGGACAAAGAATTTGGCTCAACATCTGTTAAATCCAACCTCATCGTCTTCTCTTGAAAGAACACTTTGGCCTAAAAAAATCACCACTATTGATGAATTTTGAGAACCTAATTTGCATTCCACCTTAAACTCTACCCCTCCTACCACAGAAGTGATGATAAAACCTGAATGGTTACTCCACCTTAAACTCTCCACAGGTGGTTCACGTTAATAATTTCTTAAACATATGGGTTGGTATCAAGACCAATGTTTCTACGTACTGTCCACAGAACCATCATGGTAAATGATCTATAAATGTGACTATCACTTCTTTGAATCATCTATTTCTTTAGTGAAGTGACCACCAATCTAGATACTTTGAGCTCTCTACCTTTGTTACATAGGTGTTAGCGATAACTTACTCGAGAAAATCACTCTGATACCAAACTTTATCTAAAAATGGGAGTTATTTAAACCAACTAAATTTATTGTTTCCATGGATATTTTGAAATTTAGTCACATTATCGATTTAATATTAAATTTATTGAATTATGCTATAAAAATAAGTGATTAAAAACATACCACAAAAATTCAACACTGTAATTGATAACATAGCACGTCAAAAAATGGACTCCATCGCTAGGTCCTCTCGAAAGAGGAACCGATATATTATGATACAGAAATAAAAATTCTTACATCAAAATACTTCTTTAGGTTGGTAGTATCGATAAACTTGGATTGAAATTGACGCTATCTACCTTAATGCAGACACAAAATCATGCACTTTAGTTTAGTCTTGGTATCATACTACTATTTAGAGGGCTTTTGAGTGAAGAAAGTACTAATTAGCCCCCATATTTTAGCCATATTCTTCTATTTTATTTCATCATTCCTGACCTTTTATACCTACATGCCCAGTTTGTTTTGGTGATTTTTCATTATTTTAGCCTCGACTGGGGTGTCCAAGCTAGTACTAGAGCGTCTATGAGTGTCTGCCTTGGTCCTACCAGGAGCATCACGATGCCTTTTGCACTTTCCCGCCACATTTTGGTCCCTTTCTATCCATTTTACATATTTATCTTTTTTTTGCTCATCTATTTTGGGGTTAAATGCGAAATTAGATCAAGGAAACGCTATAAATATAAAGTTATGAGACCATAATGAGGGACTAAGCACTTGTCATTACTATCATCCATCTAGAGTTTCTTCCATCTATTGCATTGGAGATCACTTACATCCACATAGCTCTATCACAAGGCACAAGGCTATGCCATCTACATCACACACAACATAGGGGGATGATTTTATTCTATTCTATGCATACATTATATTAAATTTTCCACATCTAGTTATTGTTTGCTACATCACAAAGTATGACTGACAGGAAAGCACCTACGAAAGATTATTCACAAACACACAAGAACTACATTTGAGTTCTAAATGTAGTGCAACACTCGGTTAGTAACCCACTATTATGGTAGCTGAGGTCAATCTAACCCATTCATTTGTAATCTCCTTTTTTAATATTTTGATACTCCTTTGTCTTTTGCAAGTATTTTCATCATCATGGAATATCATCGATGTCTGGAGAAGTTTAGCGAAGTTAATGTGACAAAAAGTGAGGGTTTTTAGACCATCTGCTGGACTTGTGAAGATCGGTTTTTAGAGATTTCATACAAACTAGGCACCCAATTTACAAAATAGAGTACTTATAGGTGCCCCAGTCCATCTCCAGGTGATCTTGTCCAACCAGATACTCTAGATCCATTCTTTTTTGAGCTTCTACACATTTGTTCCTACTTCTATATTTTTGAGTCACCTTTGCGACACAGTACCATGAGCATATTCTATTCAGCTAATTTATTTCCTCTTCTCTTTTACATATTAGGGTTAGCATTTCCCTTTGCATAGTTTGTTGGTCATCTTTACATTTATTTACAACATATATTTACATTATTTACATATGTCCATAGCTGAGATTAACTAGTATCCATTTTTCCTTTATTAGTTAATCACTTAACATTAAATTGGGTATGAAATATGAGCCCTATGCTTGACTAGTAGTAAGGATGCACAATCTCTCTCATATAGCAGTAAAATGTATCTATAATGGAATTATGGCCTAAATATAGCAATTGAGGTGTAATACTATATATATGGGTCTCTGGCCTCCTTCAAAATAAAGTCATCGAAATAATGAGCTCTCTAGCTCCTAGAAATGGTTTTGACAATCTTTGGTGTCCATGTTGACTTGAAGCTCTCTAGCGTATAGATGACTCTCTGGTACTATGTTGACTGATAGAACCTGACTTCTTGATAACCTTATTGGATCGAAATTTTTACTAGAACATGGCTTGCATTATTAAAAGATCATTTAGGTACTCTACCTCAATATTATCATTCACAAATTCAAATCTTTAGCCGAAACAACAATAATGCCTATAGACTGGGATCTAAGAGTGATAATCCTTATATTTGGAAATCCTAGTGATAATTTCCATTCTCAATATTTTTGGGAGATCATCTCCATTCTCTGTATCTGCATTGATCAACTACGATAAAATCCCCATACTTTCTTGTAGGCTATTGTCATTGTCTTCATGAGTTCTGCCACAAGTTCCACTCTAAGATATTTTTCTATCTCCTTATGGTACTTCATGCACTCTATATGTGTGTATCCATTAGATCCATGTAATCCTTGACACCATTTATACTCCATGACATCTAACTCCATGAGTTATGGATCATCCATTTCCCAACTCCTCTCCACAATCTTTTATTTTTTTGCACTCCTTTTTGAGTTTGTTAAGATCCTTTTCAAATGGATTGAAAGGAATAGGAGTTGGTTTGAATGAAAATGTCTTATACTGTGGGCCTTATAGACTCCTCAAGAGTCCAAAATACATGGATAAAAAAAATTCCTTTGGGATTTATAAAAATTCTTGTATAGGGTTTTACAAATAGAATACCATATTATTTTCCATCTAAAATAATCCCATAACTATTAAAAATGTTTGACATAATATTCTATGTGGGCCTATCCACGTTGAATGCCACCTAAGTGGAGATAATTCTCTCTCACACAAAAACAAACAAACAAACAAACAAACAAACACACAAACACACAAACACACAATCCTTTAAAATAGGATTAGCTTCCACGTAGTAGTATATTACATTTGGTCCCCATTATTAATACCCTTCACCATATACATGGGAATCTTTGTGGTTGGTTGTAACATATTGACCGCTTCAGATGTGACCATAGGATAACAATAATCCCACATAGGTGGGAGTAAAACATGCCTTACACTTTTTCAAAAGCTCAACCACCCGCGTGTATCAATCTTCGTATTTCCTTACGAATGTTTTAATGGTTGTTTAACAACTCCATATGGATTTTTACTTGGTTGTTTCACTCCACATGGCCACTTAGCGAGTTATTCGGGTGGAGGATGTTGGAAATTTCGGGAAATTATCTCACCCATGTATTGTCACTTGGAATGTGCCACAAGTTGGTGAGTTTTTGAGTAATCTCAAACATGATCTCTCCCATTACATCAGAAATATTTGGAAATACATAAATGATTTCCCAACTTGGTTCAATTCACCCTTAAAAAATTGAAATCGATCATTATCCTGTTCAAATTTAATCCTATCTCGGTGAGGTACTCACAAAATAACTAGTTGGCTAATTAAAATAAAAGGTGGTAGGGTCCCTCTATGAAACAATAGTGAACTCCAGAGTTGATTTTGCTACAACTATCTAATATTGGAGGCACAAAAATAAAAAGAAATTTTTTTCTTAGCACAACTTTGTAAATCTACATTGAATAATTTGTGATTTTGTAATGTGTTCTGACATTGCTACACCTATGCATGTTTGACCACAAAAACCTTTTGTCATGTGGATAATATATTATGCATGCAATTTCCATTATTACCCGCTCAAAACATGTTACAAATATGACTGCAAGATCTTCCACAACAAATAGGTTCTCAAAGATTTTGGGAACATCTAAAGTATGATCTAACCTCTAGATCACTCCTCACCACTATAACACTTCAGGTCCACCACAAGTCTTCGACATGAAATGAAGCTACACCATCCTCATTTCTGATTATCCTTTTATTTTTTCAAACATGAACTCTTCCTACAACCCATCTCGTAGTTAAAGATAAAAATTAATAGAATCATTAAAAAGGTACATAACACCCCTCTTTCAACAAATCTCATTAGTCAAAGGAGGTTATTTTACTTCTATGAGACTGTAGGCACTCAAATCTCAATCTTACACGTCTTCTCCCAAGAATGCACTTATTTTGTTAATCCAAACCAAATATTCTCCCAATGGAATCTAACACTTTTGTTCACAAAATAATTGTTGGTAAGAATCAAAGAATTTCCATGTTTATTCTAACCACATTGCCTCCCACTGAAAGAACAATTTGGATCCATTTATATTGATTCTAAATGAATCATCTTCTCATGCATGAACACTTTGTCCTATACAATATCTCCACTATTTCAAAATTTGGAGATACCTCATTGAAGATTCCTCTTGCTGGAGTATGTATCTACCCTTCCTATAATAGAAGTGGTAAAAAAAACATAAATGGTTACTCCAAATTTCATTCTCCACAAGTGAATCACCTCCCTACTTACTCAAACATAAGGGGTTGTATTGACTAGTGCTTCCACAAACTCTGTATGCAACCATCATGGTAGTCAATACAGAAAGATTACCAAAATTACTCTACTTCATCACTGGCTTAGGGAAACAACCACCAATATGGATCCTCCGAGTTTTCTAACTTTTCTTGATATGTATTAGTGATAACCTATTGGAATAACCAACTCTGATACAAAACTTAATCTAAAAATGGGGGTTATTTAAATTGAATCGATTTCTTGTTTCCCTTGATACTTTCAATTTTTCTGAATTTATCAATTTGTGATTAAATTATGTTACAAAAATAAGTGGTTAAAAACATACCACAAAAGTGGACTAGTTGTAAGGACCACAAAAAGATACACAAAAACAATATTGAAAATTCTAGAATTTTTTTTTTTTTACTTCCCACAACATAACACACATGTAAAACATGTGGTTCACTAAAGAGAACAACACATAACACAAGAGATGCTCACATGACATCATCAAACGATTGTAGCATGGAAAAGCACGCAATGTACATCAAGACAACATTCCCCAATGATTGACTCAACCAAAAGGCTTGACTATATAGAGTAAACATATGTATGGGCCCTTTCGGAAGACATAATTTTCTTAGGGTATTGAAATAATTACTTTTATAATTCAATCTCGGCCATAAACAAGCTACAAAACCCTTACCAATGTAGTTTGTCATTCTATTATAAACTAGGTTGCAAAACTTTAATTCTGAGTACCACTTAACTTGTAAAGATTTCTTCTAATTTTCTTATTTCTCTTTTTGTTTTGCATAGTGAACAAAGATGTTAGGGTGCAGGTAAGATTATAATGACTTAATTAGTTTATTTCTACTTTACTTAGGATTTAAAACAACATGGCCCTAAGGATAAGATTTCCACTCTCCACTAAGAATTTAAGTTTTAGGGAAAATGACAAAACGAAGCTGAAAATGAGAACAGTTTGGATTACATAACCTCGCACCTTTTTGAGGACTCAACAAAGTTATTGGACAACCCTACAACAAAATTTACAAATTTAATGACACATTCAATTTCTCTTAACAAGCTACAACCATGATTAAAGGGGGTTAAAGAGAGTTTATGCCCAAAACCTGAAGCACATGATTCCCTATTTTCATCATGTATACCTGCTACCCCATAACAGGATTTCTGGTATAAAGGGGTTTAATTCATCATTTAGGGAACTTAGGATCACACTAAAAATCCACCTCCATGTTTAGCTACACACCACAAAATGGCTTAAAAATATTAATTAAATTATTTAACTTTCTACTTTTCTCATTTGTGTACTAGTGATTAGTTGTTCCCAATTTGAGCCCTCATTCTAGAATTATATGATTGAATTACAAACCTCCCTTCAGGGACTTGACAATGATGATGTGTATTAAAAAATTTATTTCTTTATTTTTCAAATATACAGTATCAAAGTATAAAACCCCAAATGGTGAACCTCATACACACGTTCGAATCCTTTTCGTAAGAAATTACAAAGGGAAACATCTGTAGAATTTTTCACGTGTGTCAAATCTCCTAAGAATATACAAGATCTATCTACCTATTTGGATCCTAGTAGTGAAAAGCTAAGGTTAGATTTCATTGTTTTACCATAGGTTGAAGAGAAGGTAAGAGCTAATATTTTCCCTTAAGCCTTGAATAGTTACGGTGCTCTAACAAGATGAAATGTAAACGAGCATTCTCATGATCATGAGATTTGATCAAATTTCCATTAGGAAGATATTTCTAACATTGGATTTTTCGCCAGTTAAGACAAGCTTAGAATAAAGAGACTATAGTTTGATGCGACATGATAAAAACTCCAATTGATTACTATTTACTATTGAAAGTATGTTATAAGGAATGGCTAAAACATAGTATATTCTTTTATAATATTCCAGCTACAAAAATTAACAAGGTGTTAAGCGCTTTTCACAAGTTCTTACAGTATTGAAACAATAACATTTCTACATTTTTTTTTGTTTTTCTTTGCCTTCAATTTCTGAGCCCCTAAAACAACATAGCAAATTTCATGGTCAATCCTAACAACAAATATATATATATATATATATATATATATATATATATATATATATATATATTTTATTGTGAACCAAAAAAATAGTGTGCAAACACCTTAATGATTATCATCTATGCAAATTAAAACAACCACTTATTTTGTGTTCGAGCTCACATAATCCACCTGCAAAACACATTAGCTTTTTTCAGTTCAGGAGAACTGGCATGAGCACACATTCCCTTTCCTAGATATCTCATCAAAAATAATTCAACGAATAGTGCATGATTTCCATTCCATGACATAAACAAGATGGAATTAATATGGATGCATACAAAATAGATACCTGGTTAACAAAAGGAACAATTGCATGATGTATGAAGGCTAAATTGTGTATTTTCTATCCAAAGTTACTCTTACACCATACATTCTAATTATCAGATATTTCCCCCATAATCCACCTTTTTTTTTTTAAGTAATGATAACAATAGCAACTTCACAATCACAAAACTGATTAAGGGAATCATACGACAACCGTCTAATATGGAATAGTAAAATCTCCTAATAATTGTAGAAGGAAGATAAATAATTAAATTATTCTGAGCATCCCTACTTGAATCCAAGAGTGCCACACAAGCCCAAAAAAAAACATGGAGTCTATGGCGGTATTATAACCACTCAAAGACCTATAAAAAGATCATGTAATAGGGTATACATTACACATGCATACACATTAAAGAATGCAGGTGTTGTTTTGAGTAATATACCCTATATATATATATATATATATATATATATATATATATATATACAAGGTTAAACAACATTTGCATAAGATAAGATAAAATCTGAATGCATATTAAATAAAACCGCAAATACAAAAATCGACACATCCCTCAACGAAAACCCATCATTCCCAACATAGTAACTATTTTAATGCTATACAATTTTAACTGACTTATTAAATTAACAAAGAAAAGTCTCATAACAAAATTATTATTTTGGGGTAAATATAGTTTAGCTTTCAGAGATCACAATGCATCTCAAATGTCGATCTTAGTTCTATGTACACAACATCTCCAACATATACATCATTGTTCATTACTTGGAAGGGTAAAAAACATTCATGCACCTACTACCGTGGGTGCTTCCACCAAAAATATTTCATATAATTATATAATTTAGGCAAACTTCTACAGTTATGTCAGGTGCATAGGATATCCGAGTTTAAATGGTGAAAGCCTCGATTACCTAAATTATTATACTCAATGATTTGCGTAAGGATTTCCTTAGAATAATCCCTCAAATTTTCTGGGCCTTTCATAGAATAAGTTATGGGGATTAGTCAAATGTAGGACTGATAATGATATCCCTTGGCCAGGATAGTAAAATATTAATGTCATCTTAAGTAAGGTATGCAAGCTAGATTCAGGAAAATGAAAGTAACGACATGATAATGTAATAAAACCAATTATTTAGTCGTATCCGGTCAAATCAGGTTAGCATATTACATAGACCGTTATGGATTATTACTAAATTAGAAAGTTATTATGTCATAGCCTTCTAGCTGACCTCCTAGGTCTAAATTTGGAATGAGTCAATACCAATTTTGGCCATTCGAGGGAGCCAGAAGATTAATTAAATATATTTTCAACCAATATTCAACTCTAAGAAAACTGCACCTTGAATACCAAAACTGTATTGCTAAAATGATGAGCCAATATTTTCCCAATATCATTTCTAGACCGAACTTCTACCAGCACGTGATATCATCAATATATCAAGCAATACACGAGCATCTTGTGAGACCTTGAATTTTATTACCTACCCCCTTCTATAACAAGATGGTTACACAAAAGAATGTTTATCGCAGTTTTCAAAAAGGGACAAAAATTAAATAATCAAAAAGGCATTGTCACGTTGGGGTCCAATACCATGTCATAGGACAATACTACTCCCACAAGCATAATACAAATGTATAAAAAAATTCCTCATGCATATCTTAACAAAATAGTACTGCAATCTACACGGGGATGTCAAACAATAACCATATAACATTTTAAATGAAAATTTTCCCATGCAGAGATACCCAAAATTAACACAACAATCATTTACATGGAGAACAAGCCACACTCAAGCATTTAGTACAAATGAAAAATATGGGGAAGGGAGAATGGCTCATGCTGGTGTGCCTTTTATTCAAAACTGCCTCTGCCTTTTCTAGTGCTCTAAACACTCTCCCAAAATCCCACACCCATCGAATTTGTGCTAGACTATGGAGAAAGCCAGTGGAAGCTGAAAATGAAAAAGAACAAGAGGAAATCATCACCCAAGCTGTAGAGGAGGAGAAAATGAAAAGGAGAAGAGGTTGTTATGTAGGAAAAATAAGAGCAAAATACCTTGGATGAGGCACGAGGTTACAGGGTGGGTGGCTTCTACAAGAAGATTCACAAATTCCAAGTACATGAAAGCACATTAATTGGAATAATAACAGATCCTCCACCCACTCTCTTGATGGAATAAATAGAATATTTATTCAATGCCTATATAGAAACAAATACAACAAGCCAATATATAGGCTTCGTAGTAGAGGAGGAACAAATAGAAATAGTTACACAGGAACGGTTAATAGTAACCGTATGGGTAGTGTGGAAAATTTATTAGTTAGCTAACATTCCCCCCTTTAATACATTGTTCCTACATATGTACCCCTTAAACAAATCAAACTTTACCTTGCAGAGACACTTAGTGAGAATATCTACAACCTGAAAATTAGTAGGGCAGTACTGGAGCTGAATTTGGTGGTTCAAGACCTGTTCACGAATGTAGTTACATTCAACACTCAATATGCTTTGTTTGTTCATGAAAAACAAAATTATTCACAAGCTTCAACATACCTTGATTGTCGCAGTGAATGATAGGAGGTTTCTCTTCAAGAATCCCTATATCTGCAAGAATGCGACGTAACCAAATCGCTTCGCACACATCTCCTCATGTAGTGTGGTATTCATCCTCAGTGGATGAGAGAGAAACAACAGTTTACTTCTTACTAATCCATGATATAGGTCCAGATCTGAGATGAAAAACATACCTTAAAGTGGATTTCCTGTCATCAACTGATCCTGCATAGTCCGAGTCCGTATATCCCTGTAAGAAGAACTGAGTGTTCTTCTGATACTCCAGAACAAATTCAATTGTACATCAGACATATCTCAACACATGCTTTACTGCTATTCAATGACATTTCTTTGGCTCCTGCATAAATCTAGCAAGATAGCTCACTACAAAGCAAAGATCTATCCTGGTATAAGTCAAGTAAATGAGACTCCCCACAAGCTACATGTAGTGAGTGCCATCTACCTATTGTGAATCCTGGAATCTAGATAATTGCAAACCTTTTTTCATAGGGGTGGACATATGTTTACAATCTTTCATACCATAATTTTCTAGGAGCGTCTTAGTATATTTCATCTGAGAGATGAAGATATGATTCTTCTTCTGCCATATCTCTAAGCTAAGACAGTAGTGAAGTAGCCCCAAATCAGTCATGTCGAAGGATTTCTTCAGATCATTCTTTACATCATCCACAAGATTGTCAGTACTTCCTATGATCACAGGATCATCTACGTAAAAATCTAGAATGATAATCTCTCTTCCTGCCTTCTTGATAGACAAATTTGTATCTGAGGGGCTACGAGTGAATCCATGTTGCAATAGGTGATCATCAATTTTTATATACCGTGCCTTAGGTGCTTGTTTGAGTCCATAAAGTGACTTTATCAGATGGCATACCTTGTGTGGTTGATGCTCGTCTACAAACCCTTTAGGTTGGGCCATGTACACTTCTTCTTTTAGATCACCATTCAAAAAAGCACTTTTGACATCCATCTACTGAAGTTTCCATCCATTTTGTGTTGCCAGTGCATAGACAACTATGATGGTTTTGATTTTTGCAGTGGGTGCAAAGGTCTCATCATAGTCAATTCCTTCTTGCTGAGCATAACCCTTTGCAACTTTGTGTTTGTCGATTGAACCATCTGGCTTATATTTTTTTTTGAAAATCCATTTTCAGCCAATGGATTTCTTACCTGGAGGCAGATCGAAAAGTTCCCATGTCTGATTCTAAATTAAGGAATCATATTATGCATCCATAGCCTATTTACAATGTGGTTAGTCTAATGCATCATGAATAGTGTCAGGTTCAGTGCTCTGAACAAATGAACTCATGCGTGTAAAATTTACCTCATGTCTGGCTTGACTTCATGTTCTGACTCCAGTAGAAGTACCTAGAAGTGAGTTCAGGTGTGCATCCCTAATAGTATTCTAGACCCATTTCAGACATTAGTGATATTGTTGCTGATGTGAAGATGTGTTTTCCAGTGTGCCAAGATCAACAAACAAGTCTCCACTCATCTCTTCTTCTCTCTAAAAAGAATCATCTTGCCCATCATCTAGATGTGTGAGCAATCTATATGACGAGGTCGATACTGGATCTCCATTGTGTGGCAGGGAGTCAAAGGATGACTCATCACACACCATATATCAACTCTCGTAGATCTTCTTCATCTTAGGATCCATGAGATGATATGCCTTTGAGGTAGTATTATACCCTAAGAAAAGACATGGCAGTGTCTTTAGATTGATCTTCTTCCTTTTCTCATCTAGAACATCCATATATGCAGTACAACCAAAAACTCTCAAATGATGAATAGAAGGTTTACGACCAGTCCATACCTCTTCCGGTGTCATGTTCTGCAAGATCTTCATGGGTTCCTAGTTGAGTAGATACACTACTTTCTGGACTGCTTCTACCCAAAACCGATCCTCCAACTTGGCGGTGGAGAGTATACAACGAGCCATCTCCATGACAGTCCTGTTGTGTTGCTCAGAAATCCCATTCTGTTGGGGCATATAGGGTGTAGTTAGATGTTGTTAAATGCCATACTGCTTTAGGTATGCTAAGAACATCTTTGATACAAATTCCCCCCTCGATCTGAGTGGAGGAGAAGAAGAGGCTTCCTAGACTACCTAGTGGCATGCTAGTAAAAGATTTGGAAATTGGCAAATACCTCACTCTTCTTCCAGATAAAATATACCCAGATTTTCCCTGAGTAATCATCAATGATGAGCTAGAACTACTCAAAACCTTGGAAGCTAGCTAGAAGGGGTCCACACATATCGGTGTTTACAACCTAAAGATGCTTTGTAGAATGATAGGAGATTTGTTTGAATGGACCTCTGTGTTATTTTCCCACAAGACATCTCGAGAAAATAGGTAAGGAATGGGAAAGTGAAGGGAGCCCTCTTACCATTTCCTTAGAACTGAGGTGATATAGAGCATCAGCAAAAAGATGACCATATCGAAAGTTCCATAGTGTAGTGGACTCCACCGTTGAAGTAGAGAGAGCAATGGTAGATGAAGTGACCACATCCAATGCAAATAGACATCCCTTCATAAATGCTCGAGCAATTACTGAGTCTCCTTGGGAAATGATGCAAGACTTGACCCCTTTCTCAACAAATAATTCAACCTGCATTCAATGGTTAATAAGTTGACTCACAGATAAGAGATTTGATGTCAAACCCGGAACATATAGCACCTTCGTGAGTGTACATCTTCATGTCCCAAGACGAATGATGACATCACCAATCTCCGCCGCAATATACTCCTGATTGTATACGATGGTGAACTGATCTCTAGTGGGCTGGTCACTCAGTGTATGGAATAACTTATTATTACCAGTCATGTGTTTGTTGGAACCTGAATCAATCAACCAGATACTTTCTGATGGTTGTGAAGTCTATGAGACTAGGACAATGTCTGGATGAGTTGTGTCTGGAACCTCTTCATCGGAGGTGGCATCCTACTGAGTAGCAATGTGACCCTTCTGCCTCTGATTACAAGCATGCCATTGGGATTTCTTGGAATATCCTTGGCCAGAAGTGCTCTCTTCACCAGAGTTGCCATACTTGCAACCGTTGTAATAACAGTTCACAGTTGTTTGTGTATCCATGGAGCAAATGTGGCACCATTGATCCACCTTGTTGTTTTGCTACTTATGAGGTGGCCGCTGTTGTGGCCGCTACTAAGGATGGTACTTCTGATTCTGGGGGGTGACTGCCCTTTCCAAGGCTTATGGTTTTGCCTCGTGATGAGAGCCTTTTCTTTAAATGCTTCTTGAACATTCTGCATGGCTTCTTCCTGCTGGAGATAATTCACCAGTGTGGAAAAACTCACCTCTTGTTGAGTGATTGTCAACGTGGTGATCAGTGTCTGAAACTAGGAAGGAAGAGCTCGCAAGGTGAACGGGACTAGCAACTTGTTGTCCACCGGTTCACTGAGAGTAGAGAGTTCTACACGTAACTCGGTAACACGCCATAAGAAGGCTTCTACTGATTCACCATCATGCATACTAATCGTGTGAAGCTTAGTCTAAAGACGCAACTTCGTCATCAGATTCTTGGCTTCTTAGATGGTACATAACGTGGTCGATGACTGAGAGGAATTGGTTGCTTCTTGAATGTAAGGTTGAACCTCATCAGAAAGGCTCAGGGTGATAAGTATTAGTGCTTTTACATCGTCCTTTTCATGCTTAGCCAACAGATCAACCTCTGTGGGGGGGCCATCTTTGCCAGAAATGATCCCCCAAAGATCTTCAAATTGAAGAATCATTCGCATCTTGGTTGCCCATGTGGTGAAATTTGGCCGTTTCAAGAGTTGGGCATCGAATAGCAATATTTTTGGAGCAGACATTTTCAAAAACTCAAAATCGTATTTTATTTCTTTATTATTTTTTTTCAAAAATGGCTACAATGCTTATTGAAGGAATGTGTCCTAAAGATGGGCTCTATAGGCTTGTGTAGTGAGACGTGGACGCTCTTGTGGGTGTTCTACTTTGCGTTCATCATCTACATCCTAGCCACGTTCAAGTTCTGCATGAATCATCCGTGCTTGACATCGAACGTCGAACCAAAAATACTCCAATAGTCCTCGGCGCACAATCTCGTCAAAGAAAATATTCCCAGTGTTGCGGAGCTTGTTGACCAAGGCAAAGAACAGCCTAGTGGTGTCTTCATTATCACACAATGCCCAAATATTTGGTGCATTGCTCATGGTGCTTTGTGCATCTGAAATTTGTGACATACACGTGCACATGGTTTTGTAATTTTCAGGCTTCGCTGGTGTTGGATTGAATAATGGCCACATCCAGACAAAAAATAGTGACTCCACTGAAAGGTTGATCAATGGAATTTCAATGTTGTTCGCTTCTCCTTACCAACAAAAACTGGTCTTACAAATCTTCCTCCCTGACTCACTGGTCGCTATTCGTGGCAGGTTTTCAAAGATGGGCGCAAAAGAACAAATGATGGAAATGGAAGACACCATAGCTCCTTGGGAATTGAGTGACCTAGACCAATACATGGGAAAATTATTGGCGCCACTGCCTACAGTAGGTCAAGGCATCGACTCCCACCAAGAAGAGAATGCTAGGATTTCTTCGCCGGAAAATATTAAGGGTTTGGGTGATGTTATCAGTGCAAGTGAATTAGTTTCTGAAAGACACGTTTTACTTGCCCTGTTTCCCATAATGTTGCTCAGCACTATGGTTTGATAGCAAATTAGCAAATTCTCCACGCATACAGGCCACTTCCTCAAAATTTGTATTCACGGTACTAGACAATGATGGCATAGGAAAGGAAAGGAAAGAAGGTCAATCCTCCAATTCATGCTTCCTTGATTGCTCAGGGAGGCTCCTCCTTGGCAGCTTCCTTCCTTGGTTGCCAGTCTTCTACCAAAACTGGTCACAAACTACAGGTTCGGGATCCACACACAGGTTGCTATGCTAACACCAATCTCCAGCCACGTTCACACTAGTAAATCTAATTTCCACACAGGTAGAGGACGGACAAAAGCTCTGATACCAATGATGGAGGAAATATAATATTTATTCAATGCCTATATAGAAACAAATATAACAAGCCAATATATAGGCTACGTAGTAGAGGAGGAACAAACAAAAGTAGTTACACAAGAATGGTTAATAGTAACCATATGGGTGGCGTGAAAAATGTATTAGTTAAGCTAACATCTCTGACAGGACAGGCTGACGACCACTACACATTAAACTTTTCTCTACGCTGGAGTTTATAAAAATGACCCAAGGTTGACCAAAAAATAATTTTCAGTGAGGATGAGGTTGTACCCACCCATAATAATTCCACCTTCCCTTTTAATTTTGTAAAACAACAATATCATCACTATTTTACAACTAGTTATATAATTATATCTATATATATTTTATTTGTTATTATCTTCCTTAATGACGATGTAACCTTAGCATTACAATCTCACTAGACCAGAACCTTATCAAAATCATCTCTCCTCATTAGAATTTTTCAAAGTCCCCAATACCGACCTGCCAACAAAATTTGAGTAATACCAAAGCTTTACGACATTTTCAATGAATCGTACACCACCCTGGGGTAACAATCTATCCAAGCGTAACCATAGCATAAAATTTGAGGTTATTTAAATGGAATTTTTTTTGTCCCAATGGCAATCGACAAGGTATCCGGACCAAGGTTTATCCGTGAGTTTTTAATTCCTGACGATGCACCAAGGCCAAAGTTGTGCATATGTCGTGGTTATTACATACTGAGCTAAATAAAAGCTATTTGCACGGTGAGAAGATTTGGTACATCTCGAGAAGAAACGAGCTCCCATATTCATCCATAGGGTGAAATGATTATGAATTACATTCCATCCTCTTATTAAAGCATCATCCTCGATGCACAATGAAGCAAAGTCTACAATAGGTTTAACGATAACAGCCAAAACTACAAGCTTTCCGTAAGAAAACAAACTACACTTAATAAAATGTGACCTTATTACAGAAGGTCAGCCTTAACAATTTATTAATATTCTGTGAAGGTTGGCAGTCCCCTTATACATTATTACTTAGTCCTTTCTCTCTTTTCATTTGTATATCTTAAATTTAACCTCTTAATATCTCAATCCTTAGGTTTTCAATTGTTTATTTTTGTTGGTGCTCATAAAAAAATGACATCACAAGGCCATTCAAGGGTCAAAATAATGCAAAATTCCACTTGACATACAACTACATACTTACAGGAAAGTATCATAACAAGCCAACAATCACGACACTCAACACCACTAGAAGGCCATATAACTCAAGTTACACTTCACATCAGCATGAAGGTTTGATATCCAAACCAATGGGTCAAGGGATAAGGATATAGTTGAACGTAATAAGCACAATGCTTCCCTATTACAATACAAAATTTCCCATTCAACACACATTTAAATAAAATATAAAACAATCACAAGAATTCAACTTTCAAAATACACAAGGCTGGAAAGACAAAGCCAATGGAGAAGGATCTATGGGGAGATCACTTATGTCTCCGAATGGGATTAGGTTCCCATCTTCAGCCGTCCAATATACAACTCAAGACCCCTATAAAATCTTATGCCTCCCTCAAGAACCTCTTATTCCTCCCTCATTCTCTTATGCCTCCCTATAATCTCTTATGTCTCAATCAAATGAACCAAGTACGAAAACAAAGCATTTTCTTGTACAAGGTGGGGCACCCAACCCAACTCCCTCCAAAACATGAGATAAAATCTTATGCCTCCCTACATATAAAATCACCATAGTCTTCTCCCACACCCAAAGAAAATAAGTCCAACTACCCAACCACACAAATGCCCATGACAAAAAGTACTAATAACATAAAAGGATTATAACAACATGGGATTTCCAAATAATTCTCATACAAAAGTTCACATAACTTGAACCATACCTGCAGCTAAATATGGTCAAACAAAGTCAACATCCTACCATAACATCAAAATTCACTCCATATACCTCTCAAGCATCAATTGCACACACAAAAATTTCTTATGTCTCCCTCAAGTCTCTTATGCCTCCCTCAAGTCTCGTATGTCTCCCACAAATCTCTTATTCCTCCCTCAAGAAATAACATAAAGATATATTTTCCTTTTCACTCCCAAAAAGAGGTCAGTCACCCTATGGCCCTAGACACATAGAGTTAGGACACCCCTAACCAAAGTGACATAATAACTCATGGTTCGAGAATCCACTAGTTATCTATAACTCCTTCGGGATACCCCCATACAACGAAGAGATTCCATAGGTGTTAGCACTCTGTGGTGAATCCCATGACCCTATTCCAACACATTATAACATTAGAACCAACATAACAATCCATATCAAATGCCAAGTGGCAAAAATCTCAAGACTTTTCTAGGTTATAAAAATTTTAAACTTGATACGCAATTTAATAATAAGAAAAGCAAATGGATAACAAGCCATGGTTAGTGAAAAATCTGAATGTTAGTGCAACCACCAAATAAATGCCTAAAATATAAGGACATGTCAGTCAAAAAAATTGCTGATTCTAGCAAGAAAAGGGAAAGTGTTCGATTTATGAATAAAATACATGTATATAAATAACACATTACGATAACTATGTGGCCTTTTACAACCACCAATGAGGGTACTCAATGAGTTTATGGCACTTGAAAACATCGAGCCTCATCTCGTAAAATAATATAACACATAATACAACTGTCATAATCATCTGTTGGAATCATACCTCCACCACTTCCACAAGGCTCAACATAGTCATAAGTAAACTTAGGTTAAATCCATAAGACAGGCATATAGGGAGAGAGAAAAGAGTACAGACTGCCATCTATTGAGCCTAAGGTGTCTGCGAAACACAATATATATGACACTCATTGAGCAAGCGTCATACATACCAAACGAACAAAAGTGGGTTTTTAGTGTATTTGAGACTCCACTTCCTACCTTGTACTCGGCTCGAGTGATTGGTCAACGGTACATGTTTCCTTCCTCCAACATGTACTTTTTCCGATTCTGTTAGGACCGGTTAGTGTAAGGTTTACAACATCATACATAACTTTATCACAAACACAATGGAGATTAAAAAAAATTAATCATAGTATCATGCACATGGTATATATATAAGGTATAGTCCCAATCATCACTTTCACGGGTTACGAAACATTGCATTTCCACTTAGTGTACCCAAGGTACAAGTACTATATGATAAGGGGTCATACGATCACCATATGAACCTTATTCAAAACATGAAACATAACATATTACATGAATTATGTGAAAGGTGAAACACAATGACTAGCATTTCAACATATATCTCGTTGCAATACTACATGGTCACACCTACAATTCATCACAACACGGTGGCGAAATCACAATACATTCTGATTCACTCTACGAAAGCTCACACGCACAATTACATCTCATAGGATAACAAGACAATAAAAAACTTTGTAATCCATAATATCATTCTCTTCATGCACAAAATGATGCACATCACACATTAAATCATTATACAATCCATGAAAAGAAGGGTGAATAATATTATCACAAGTATATCATCATGGTAACAAATGAACAGTAAGTGGCATGCACAAAAAGAGTGTTCCTAATAATTACACCATTGGTGACATCACAACATCCATAATATTACTCTTCCAAATCTCTACCACCACTATGCCAAAAGCATCACAGCTCCAATCCATCCTAGAGGTTTGAGAGCATGAACCTTGCTCTGATACCAAGTGTAACACCCACAAAAAAGACACAAAAAACAATAGTGAAAATACATGAAATATTTTTTTTGACTTCCCACAACATAACACACATGTTGAGCATGGGGTCGCTAAATACATCAACACATAACACAAGACATTCTTACATGACATCATCAAAAAATCGTAGAATGGAAATCACATGATGCACATCAGGACATCATTTCCTAATGATTGACTCAACCAAAAGGCTTGACGACAGAGTGAACATACGTAGGCCCATTCAGAATATATCATTTTTTTAGGGTATTGAAAATATTACTGTTTTAATTCAATATCGGCCATAAATAAGATACAAAACCATTACCACTATGGTTAATTGTTCTATTATAAACTAGGTTGCAAATCTTTAATTCTAAGTACCACTTAACTTGTAGGGATTTCTTCTAATTTCATTGTTTCTCTTTTTGTTTTGCATATTAAACAAAGTTTTTAGGTTGCAGGTAAGATTATAATGACTTAACGAGTTTCTTTCTACTTTACTTAGGGTTTAAAACAACATGGCTCTAAGGAGAATATTTCCACACTCTACTAAGAATTTGGGTTTAAGGGAAAATTACAAAATGATGCTGAAAATGAGAAGAATTTCGATTAGATAACCTCACACCTTGTTAAGGACTGAAGGAAGTTATTGGACACCCCTACGAAAAAATTTACAAATTCAATGATGCATTAGATTTCTCTTAACAAGATACAACCATGATTAAAGGGGTTAAAGAGAGTTTACGCCCAAAACCTCAAGCACATGATTCCCTATGTTCACCACGTATACTCACTACCCCATAACATGATGTTTGGTATAAAGGGGTTTAATTCATCATTTAGGTAACTTAGGATCACATTGAAATTCCATCTTCATTGTCAACTCCACACCACAAAATTTCTTAAACACATTAATTAAATTATTTATGTTTCTACTTTTCTCATTTGTGTACTAGTGATTACTTGTTTTCAATTTGAGCCCTCATTAGAATTATATGATTGAGTTACAAACCTCCCTTCATGGACTTGATAATGATGATGTGTATTAAATTATTTATTTATTTATTTTGCAAAGATATAGTATCAAAGTACAAAACCCCAAATGGTGAACCTCATACACTTGTTCAAATCCTTTTTTTCTTCAGAAATTAGAAAGGGAAACATCCCTAGAATTTTTCATGTGTATCAAATATCCTAATAGTATACAAGATCTATCTTTTTGGGGCCTGGTGGTGAAAAGCTAAGGTTAAATTTCATTGTTTTACCATAGGTTGAAGAGAAGGTAAGAGATAATATTTTCCATTAAGCCTTGAACATTTAGGGTTCTCTAACATGATGAAATGAAAACTAATAGTCTCACGATCATGAGATCCAATCAGATTTCCATTAGGAAGATATTTATGACATTGGATTTTGTGCCAAGTAAGACAAGCTTAGAATAAAGAGACTATAGTTTTATGCGATACGAAACAAAATCCAATTGATTACTATTTACTATAAAAAGTATGTTATAAGGAATGGCTAAAACATAGTGTATTCTTTTATAATATTCCAGCTATGCAAAATTAACAAGGTGTTAAGCCCTTTTCACAAGTTCTTATAGTATTGAAACAATAACATTTCTACATTTTTTTTTGTTTTTCTTTTCCTTCAATTTCCAAGTCCCTAAAACAACAGAGGAGAATTCCATGGTTGATCCTAACAACACAAATATATATGTTTATTGTGAACAAAAAAAAAGTGTGCAAACTCCTTAATGATTGTCATCTATGAAAATTACAGCAACCACTTCTTTCTTGTTTGATCTCAAATAATAAACTTGAAAAACATGTTAGCATTTGTCAGTTAAGGAGAACTGGTATGAGCACGCATTCCATTTCCTAGATATCTTATCAGAAATAATTGAATGACTAGTGCATTATTTCCATTCCATGACATAAGAGAGATGCAATTAATATGGATGCATATAGAATAGATACCTGGTTAACAAATGGCACAACTGCATGATGTATGAAGGCTAAAATGTGTATTTTCTATCCAGAGTTACTCTTACACAATACATTCTAATTATCACATATTTCCCCCATGATACACCTTTTTATTATTTTATTTTAAGCAATCTTAACAATAGCAACTTCACAATCACAAAAATGAATAAGGGAATTGTATGGCAACCACCCAATATAAAATAGTAAAATCTCCTGATAATTGCAGAAGGAAGATAACTAATTAAATTATTTTGAACATCCCTACTCGAATCAAATAGTGCCACACAAGCCCATAAAAAAACATGGAATCTAGGGGTGGTATTATAACTACTCAAAGACCTATCCAAAGATCATGTAATAGGGAATACATTGCAGATGCATACACCTTAAAGAATGCAGGTGTTGTTCCGAGTAATATATATATATATATATATATATATATATATATATATATATATATATATATATATATATAAAGTTAAAAAACATCTACATAAGATAAGATAAACTGAGTGCATACTTAAAAAACCGTAAATACAAAACCTGAAAAATCCCTTAATGAAAACCCTTCATTCCCAACATAGTAACTATTTTAATGCTATACATTTTTAATTGACTTATTAAATTAATGAAGAAAAGTCTCATAACAAAATTATTGCTTTGGGGTAGATAGAGTTTATCTTTTAGAGATCCCAATGCATCTCAAATGTTGATCTTAGTTCTATATACACAATATCTCCAACATATACATCATTTTTCATTACTCAGAAGGGTAAAACAACATTCATGCACCCACTACCTTGGATTCTTCAGACAAAAAAGGTTTCTTATAATTATAAAATTTAGGCAAAATTCTATATAAGTTGTGTCAGGTGCATAGGATATCCCAGTTTAAATCATGAGTGAATCAATTACCTGAAGTATTCTCCTCAATGGTTTCAGTAAGGATTTCCTTAGAATAATCCCTCAAATTTTCTATCACAAAGAATTTTGTGGGCATTTCTTAAAACAAGTTTCGGGGATCATTCAATTGTAGGAATGACAATGATATCCATGGGGTAGGATACTAAAATTTTAATTTCATCTTAAGCCAGGTAAACAACCTAGATTCAGGAAAATGAAGGTACCAATATGATAAAGTTGTAAACCCAATTATCTATAATAGCCAGTCAAATCAAGAGAGCATATTACATAGACCAATATGGGTTCTTAATAAATTAGAAATTTATTATGTCACAACCTTCCAGCCAACCTCCTAGGTCTGAATTTAGAATGAGTCGATACCAGTTTTGGCCATTCGAGGGAACCAGAAGATTACTTAAATCTATTTTCAACCAAGATTCGAATCTAAGCCAATTGCACCCTGAATACCAAAACTGTATTGCTAAAATGATGAGGCAGGATTTTCCCAATATCATTTCCATACCGAACTTCTACCATCCTGTGATATCATCAATATGTCAAGAAATACACGTGCCCCTAGTGAGACCCTGAATGTTATTAACTACCCCCTTTTATAATAGACGGCTACACAAAATAATGTTTATCATATTTTTCAAAAAGGGACAGAACTTAAAAAATCAAAAAGTCATTGCCACACTGGGGTCTAATACCAGATTGCAGGACTATACTACTTCCACAAGAATAATACAAACATATGAAAAAATTCCCTATGCATATCTTAGCAAAATAAGACAGGAATCTTTACGGGGAAGTCAAACAATAACCACACAAAATTTCAAATGAAAATTTTATGACGTAGAGCTACCCAAAATTAACACAAAAACAATTTACATGGAGAACAATTCATACTCATGCAATTATTACAAATGAAAAAGCCGGGGAAGGGAAAAAAATCATGCCGATGCACCTTTTATTCAACACTACCCCCTTCCTTTTTCAATGCTTTAGATGCTCTCAAAAAATCCTAGAGCCATCCAATGCATACCAAACTATGGAGAAATCTAGTGGAAGTTAAAAATGTAGGAGAACAAGAGGCATCCATCACCCAAGCCGCAGAAGATGAGAAAATGAAAGGAGTAGAGGTCATTTTGCAGGGAAAATAAGAGCAGAACACCTTGGATGAGGCACAAGGTTACGGGTTGGTGGCTTCTACAAGAAGCTTCACAGCTTCCAAGGGAATGAATGCACATCAGTTGGAATAATAAGAGATCCTCCACCCACTCTCTGACAGGCCAGGCTAGTACCCACTTCACATTAAAATTTACTCTTCGCTGGAGTTAATAAAAATGATGCAAGGTTGACCAAACAACAATTTGTAGTAAGGATGAGTGTGTACCCAACCATAATAATTCCACCAGCCCTTTTAATTTTGTAAAACAACATGATCATCACTATTTTACAACCAGTTATATAATTATAGCTGTAGTGCCAACTTCTCTTCGACACCTTTTGTTATTAATTATGATACTTTCAACTATACTTATGGACATTATTGTATATTTTTATTTGGCATGATCTTAGATGTTAGAGATCATGGACTGTTGTTGATTTTGATTCATATATGGTGCATGTTGTATTGGAGACATTTTATACTAATGTTGTTATGATGTTGACATGGTTATGTGTGTGTGTGTGTGTGTGTCTATTTTGGACATGTGTTATTTCATCATATTGAGTAGACCTAGATAATTGAACTAATTTTATGATTAAATGGTATTAATGAAATTGTAAATGATGTCGTTACTTGCATGACGATGTTTTTATTTATACATAAATGACTTTGGATTTATATTATATATTTATTTTGGATGATTTGATGTGGCCACAAGGCTGAAGGAGGTATTTTTATTTTGTAGGTAAACATGTCACAAAAAACATTGGGGGATTGGAGACCCACCACATTGAAAATATAGATGAATTCAACAAGGGTCGCCATGGCAACGTGTATTTGTTATTTGTGTATGTTTGAATTGATGTTAGGGGTTTCCATGGGGGAGAGCACCTTCAAATGTGACCAAGTGGTTATGTGTATTATTTTATTTAGTTTCTTTTGTTTAATTTAAGTATGTGATTTTTTATGATGTATTTTCCCTTTTATTATTTATTATATTTGTGTCTAGATTAGTGAGTAATCATGTTGTTAAATAATTTAAAATGGGTCAAAATAATGCATTTATTAGAGCTGATGGCTCTTGGATTATGTGTTGTAAGTAATGTGTAAGTAACTTTGAGTGTGAAACACTCCACCTTCCTTTTGAAATTCAGATCTGTCCTTGGGGGCTGAGTTTGGAGGCATTTGGGACAAGATAAACTTGTCCCACACCTCTTAAATTGTTACACCAGCCTTACCTATGGATTGAGAAGTCAAAATTAGTCCTCATTATGCATTTTGGGAAGACAATATGCAATTTATTTTTTCACCTTCTTACATGAAATTAATTTTGGTCCTTAAGGGGTGTGGGCTTGGATTGTGTGTGTAAGTAAAAATGTCATTTATTCACCCACTTATTAATTGTGCTTTGGAGTTTCAAGTTGACTTGTGAAGTGGAGTTGAGGATGAGTGAAATGGAATCTTACATGGAGCCACCTCATCCTCCTCTCTCCCTTTTCTATTTATTCGATTTTTTTGGCTTATTTGGGGGTTACTTCTTTTTGTTTTGATGCTCTTGCAATTGGAGAGAGTTAGAGGATTGTGAATGCTTGTGGATTTTTTAGTGCTTTGGGACTGTTTAGATTCAAAGAAGCTTATCATTGAACTCTTGGATGAAGCTCTATCATGGAGAGTTAGGAGCTTGACTCTCTTAAAATGTGTTATTTTTGTTTTATGCATATGTGAATGTTGTTGACTGTTTGGTATGTTTATGGGTTGGTTGGGTAGATTGATCAAGTGAGGTGTAGGAGAATACTATGGGGATCCTTCTTGTGGGGAGGCATAAGAGTTATTTTTTGGATGGATTTTGGGATGGGTTTCCCCCTTGGAAAAGAAATAACTTGCATTTCTTATTTGTTATGGGGGATCCATAAGAGGAGGGAGGAATAAAGGAAGGGGAGGTACAAGAGGTACTTGGGGGAGGCATAAGAGTATGTAGAGGTTTTTAGACAAATATATTGGTGGGTTTTAAGGTGGACACCAATTTCCCATTGGGAGGTATAAGCAACTTCCCCCATAGCTATCACTCCTTTGGCTTTTGAATGATGAAGCTTGTGTATTTTGTTGTTCTTCTTCCTGTGGTTATAACTCCATTATTTAGACTGTGATATAATTGTGAAATCTAGTTTGTGTTGTTAAAGCTTTTCTTGTTGTCATGAGTTGCATCCATTTCCTATTGTAATGTGGTTGGGGCTCGGGGGTCAATGAGGAGGATGGCTTATCCTCTTCATTAGAATTCTTGGTTGGGTGGAGAGCATTACCTCTCCCCCTTTTTTAGTTGTGACCAAATTGAAACATGCCGGATCTCTCTTGTTGCTGTTGTGGGAGTTATGTGTGAAGAAAAATTTCCCAGTCCTCTTGGAGTCCCATATTGTAAAAATTTCCCACTTTAAGTCGATGGCATTGTAATATTATTTATGGTGAAAAGATGATCTTTTTTTGGATGTGAAAGTTACATTCAAATGAGAAAGATTTATTTTGTAAGTTATCTTTTGCTGAACAGAAAAGAAGTTGTAAAAATGAATTATTTCAGTTTAAGAGAAGTTGTTTTATTTTCTACAAATGGTGTTACTCTTGTTTAAAATTTGTTGTTGGAAATATATTGTAAACTCGTTGTTTGAAGGATGGAAATGTCTGTGTTAGAAATATTACATTCCTCTGTATTATTTGAAAAACATGTTTTGAAAATAGAATGACATTCTTGCTCTTCATGCATTGATTAAAGGAAAGTTAAACATTCTAAAGTTAGAATGGATTAAACTTAACAATTTAAATCACCCTCTACTTAGTAAAAGAAATAGACTAATCTCTAGTCTGAAATACGTAGATCTCTATTAGATTACTTTAAACCTACAAATAAATATAAAGAGTACTTGGAAACTCTGAAAGATAAAATGAAACCTTAAAATGAACTAAGGATGATCAAAACACATCCCAAAATATTTTTTATTGCTCAATACATTTACTTAGAACTTTAGTAATCGGGTAAGAGGCAGGAAAACACCTTTGCAGAAAAAAAGGAGAATTAAATTCAAACTAAAATCTCAACCTATATCAATTAATCCTTCCAATCCATTTGAAATATTTAAGGTATATTTCTCCATGCTTGTTTGGTGTGTTGAAGAAGAAAGAATGGAAGATTAGAACAATTCTGGTAGTTGAAAACATTTAGTTCACATTTTAATGGCAAGAAAGTCATTTTCTTAGATTTCAACCATCTAAGTTTATGAAAAATAATATTTTGTGCTTCCTTTATAAAGAGGAGTTCGAGCCCTTTCTAAAAACTCGCAATTTTCTCAAATGCAAGATTCTATTCGAAATTTATGGCCATCAAAAGTTTTTGCTTTAAAAAATTTACGTTTTCAAAAATTCGTCCACGGCCCAGTAGCCCCGCCACTTCACTTTTTGAAAAATACTTCCGCAGGTTTGCGGGCTCACACCTTCAAACATTACCTTTTGAAAAAAGGGTGAAAATTTCTAAGTCTCCCCGATGGCCTGCCACCCCACAACCAATGATGGTCTGACACCTACCTTCTTTAGGCATCGGTGGAGGCGAGGATTGTTTTAGACCTTAACACTTTTGGAAAAAGATTGGCAAACATTCCTAAGTTTCCCCATCGACCTTCCTTCCTACAGGTCATTGTTGTACTAACACGTGGCTTTGTTAGGGATTGGCGGAGGCGTAGGTTATTTTTAACCTTTGCATTTTTTAACACAAAAGTCTAAATTCTTAAGCTTCCCCATCGGTCTGATTCCCTGCTTGTGATTTTTGGCATGGCACGTGGCCTCTCTCAGCATCTGTGGAGGCACAAATGATATTAAACATTTTTTATTTTTCAACAAAAAGCCTAAAAATCCTAGTTTCCTCTGACGACCCGCCTTCCCTCGTTGGCTTATAAATGTGCCACGTGTCCCTTGTGGCTTGGGGCAATTTTTCTTCCCCTGGGGTGAAGCCCTACCACGGGATTGCAGGTGCATAAATTAAAATTACATTTTTTAGCTAAAAGTGCAAAGCACCAAATGTCTCCCCAGGTCCACCTGTCAAAAACCTTCCCCAGATGAAATTTCTTCCGTAGGCCCGTAGGCCTGCGTTTGGGAAAAAAATCCTCCCAAGGCCCGCCAACCCGTAACTTGAAAAATATGTGGAGTTAGGAGGACTTATTTATATCATTGGAAAGGGGAAGAAATTTTCTATCTAATGGAAATGTTTTTAGAAAATGTTAACTGCATGAAATATAAATTAATTACCTTTTGAATTTAAATGCTTTGTTTAAAAAGTATGGGGTGGCTTTTAAGGGGTCACCCTATGGGGAAGGGAATTTATTTCTAACCCCAAGTAAATAAGAACCTTGGTTAGTGTTAGACCTTGTGAAATTAAATACCTAGGGAATTTGATTGTTTTTTACCCCTTTGACCCTCTAAAATTAATTAAGGAATATTTAACTATAGTGTTAATTTAATTATTTATTAAATTAACACCTAGAAATTTAACTATATTTGGATTAATTACATTCATTGACTTTGTAATGTGGATTTAATATTTCTTATAACGTGAAAATTTTATTTATTAATTATAATTGACTTTGAATGTTTGCTGTGAAAACTGTAGTTTTCAAATTCTGTTGAGGACCCACCTTTCAAAAAAAAAATATTCCATAATTTTTTTATAACTAAACTTAGGTTGTTCTTGGGTCTCGAGTGAACGTTTTAGCAGGCACAAAACTTGGTATCAGAGCCATGGGTTCAAAATCTTGGACCCTTGGGAACACTAGAAAACCTGAGACATGAACACTAAACCTAGTGCAATATTAATCCTAACACACTTTTAAATCTAGAAAATAACCTTGTTTGAAAATTGCATATTTTAGTAAACATGGAAAACTGAAAAAAACCTAGAATAATGAACTAACTCTCACCTTGGTCTATGCATGAGGTGTAGACAAGATGAGGGGTCCTTTCACATAGATCTAGACTTGCCACCTCCCATCCTACCTTAGGTTTTATAAACACTTCAGGATGTTAATGTTGCTTTATGCAGAGGGCCCGTAGGAGGAAGGTCAACCAGACATGATAGGGAGCCATCCATTTAGGCTCATTCATCTCTTTAACACAACAAGGAGCATAGAGGATAGCACTCATGCTTGGATTCAGGTAGAGTAGACTCACCGCAAAGGGGACAGCATGAATGGATTTCAAGACACAAGGATAGGTCTCAGAGCACTACGCATAGAGATGAGCATGCATAAAGGCCTAAGGGTCACCAAACTACTATTGCAGATCATATCAGGGATATCCTGAAGCTACAACCATCTCACTATTTTGGGGACATAGGTGGATTTCAGGCAGAGGCATCGTTGGTGACCTTGATCTGGTGCTTCATACTCTTCCCTTGTATTAGTAACACGAAAGCTCATGTTGCGATCCATCATCTGAGGGATGGAGCACGTTTCTGGTGGAGGAGCGAGGAGCAGAAGCTCCATGTTTATTCAGAGACGGTTACCTAGGAGCTCTTTGAGGAGAAGTTCAGGAGTAGGTACTTATCATGGAGGTTCATTCAACAGAGGATAGATGAGTTTCATGACTTCCAGAAGGCATCTTTGGTAGTATCTGATTATGTTAGTCAATTTCTGGATCTACTCCAGTATGTCTACTACATGTAGGATGAGTAGGTATGGATTTATGGGTTCATTAGGGGACTCAATCTAGACATTAGAGCTGTGGTGCATATCCATTGTCTGTAGACATTAGCAGAGGTTATTGAGAAATCCTACATAGTAGAGGAGACTCGGGGAAAAACACAGCAGGCCATAGATAGAGTACGGAGCCACATCCAATAGATGTAGGACATGAGATCGAGGGGATCATCTCCTCCTCCTCGGGGTGGATACGGTCCAGTACAATCATTTTTTAGGCCACAGTTGTAGTAGTAGCAGACTCGCCCATTATACAGGCCTCAATAGGGATTTGATGTACATAGGGGACGGAGTATGGGGCCTCCTCCTAGGGGTCCCATTAGGACACAGGGTGCACCGAGAGCTCAGTCAACAGGATCTCACCAACAGAGACCTTAACAGTCCTTAGCTAGATCATTAGGATCTACAACATAGACCTCTAGAGTACAGGCTGGAACTTCTACTGATGGGATATGACTAGGCATTTGTTATGGTTATTGTGTTGCTGGACATTTTTGGAGAGAGTGCCCACATAACACTAGTAACAAGGGTAAGATATAGATCTTAGAGCCTAATTTTAGTGACATGGGGCACAGTCATCAGATCTATGCAGCAGTCGAGAACCCTAGGATGAGCACCAGAGTATCGTGATTGAGACGACAGGTAGCATTGGTTGTGTTCCTACCTCCATTCTATTTGATTCTGGTTCTTCTGATTACTTTATTGTACCATATTTGGTAGAGTGATGCATGATGGTGGTAGTTAGGAAGGGTCTTAGTTGGGATGTCGAGATGGCTTTTGGAGCTAAGATCTCTATAGACTCCTTTCTTAAGGAGTGTGTAGTAGATTTTGGACCCTTCACCACTATCTCAGATATTTGTATCCTTCCGTTGGGTTTGTATGGAGTCATCTTGGGCATGGAATTGTTGTATCCACATATAGCCAGGGTGGATTATTACCATAAGATTATATCATGCATAGATGATTTAGAAGTTGAGTCAGTGATAGTAGGGGTTAGGAGACCCCTTTCAATTTACACTATCTCCGCCATACAGCTTAACTAGTGTGTGTGACAGGGTTGTCAGATGTATGATGTCACAGTTAATGACTGATCAGCCCATGAGTCTAGTGGACCATTGCTTGATGACCATCCCATCTTGAGAGAGTTTTTTGATGTCTTCCTAGGGGAGCTACTGGGGTTACCAACCCCACATGAGATATATTTTCACATAGATCTGGTTTCGGGAGCAGATCCTATCTCACAATAGCCTTATTGGATGACTACCTCTAAGCTTTGCGAGCTTAAGTGGCATCTAAAGGGCCTTTTGTAGAAATTCCTAATCCATCCTAGTGTATCCCCTTGGGGTAAAATGGTGATATTTGTAAAGAAGAAAGACAGATCTTAGCGGTTATGTATTGATTACCTATAGTTGAACAAAGTAATGATCAAGAATAATTACCCCCTTCCGCACATTGATGATTTGTTTGATCAGATGAAGGGGGCCATATTTTTATCCAAGATAGACCTTAAGTCAAGTTATCATCAACTAAGAATTATGGAGGTAGACATTCATAAGACCACCTTCCATACAAGATATGGCAACTACGATTTCACCATGGTGACTTTCGGTTTGACGAATGCCCTCACAGTGTTCATGAGCTTAATGACTGGAGTGTTTAGAACATTCTTGGATCACTTCATGCTCATCTTTCTTGATAAAATTTTGATTTTTTCATGTACATGTGAGGAGCATGAGGGGCACCTTCACCAGGTTCTTCAGTGTCTTTGTGAGCAGTAACTTTACGGGAACCTGGAGAAGTATTCATTCTTTTAGACAGAGGTGCAGTATTTGGGCCACATATTTTTTGGGGAAGGTATCACAGTCAATCCTTCCAATATTTGAGCTATTATGGATTGTCCAACACCCACTAGTGTGATAGAGATACGCAGCTTCATGGGTTTAGTAGGTTATTATAGGATATTTGTTCAGGACTTCTCTCGGGTTGAGCACCACATCACTTCCCCTCATTTGAAAGGGAAGAAGTTTATTTGGTCAAACAGATGTGAGCATGCCTTCAAGAAACTGTAGGAATGCCTCATGACAGTGCCTATACTTGGAGTTCTAGATCCACAAGGTGATTTTTTCGTATGCACAGATGCTTCCTTAGTAGGACTCGGAGGTGTGTTGATGCAGGAGGGAAGAGTAGTTGCTTTTGAGTCTCACAAACTCAAAGATTATGAGCTCAATTATCCAACTCATGATCTTGAGCTTGTAGAAGTTGTGCATGCCTTGGTTCGATGGAGACACTTCCTTCTTAGTCAGAGATTCACAGTCAAGACTGATCACTTGAGTATTCGCCATTTCTTTACGCAGTCCAATCTCAATGCTCGTTAGCGGCTTTGGATGGAGCTTCTTTGTGAGTATGATATGGAGATAGAGCATGTGAAATGGAAGGAGAATGTTGTTGCAGACATTCATAAGAGACAGATGCATGTGGTTATGGCCACTTCAGTGAACATAGATTTATGGAGTAGGATTCTACTACAGCTTCCTCATGACAACTTCTACATTGCAACTAGAGCATAGATCAAATCTCGGAGTCCCCTTGAGGGTAATTTAGATGGTTTTACTTTAGAGGAAGATTGGATCCTCAAGCACAAAGGCTAGATTTATGTTCGTAGGGATGGAAGTTTGAGGCAAGACATCTTGACAGAGGCACATCATGCACCCTATTCATCTCATCTTGGGGTGACGAATATGCATGCCACTTTGAGATAGTTGTATCTTTGGAGGGGACTTCATAGATACATGGCTTAGTTTGTGTCATGTTGTTTAGAGTGCTAAAAGGTGAAGGCCAAGAATCAACATCCAACTAGCCTTCTCTTTCCAGATGCTATACCAGGATGGAAATGGGACACCATTTCCATGGACTTCATTATTGGGATACCGATGTCGAGATACCACCAAAACGCCGTCATGGTCACGGTGGATAAATTGATGAAAGTTGATCATTTTTCTCTGGTGAAGACCACCTATACAGCTAGTGCAGTGGCACAGGTATATCTAGATTAGATTTTCAGATTGTACGAGATTGGACAGAAGATTTTCTCTAACCGTGATCCTCTATATACTTCCCATTTTTGGACTACCATGTAGCATGCCCTTGGGACGAAGATCAATTTCAGCATGGCGTATCACCCTGAGATAGATGGATAGACTATGCAGGTGAATCAGATCTTAGAGGACATGCTTAGGATGTATGTTATGGATCACCAGTCAATATGGGAGGAGTATTTGTACTTGGTGAAGTTTTCCTACAATAATCATTTTCAAAGTTCGATAGGCATGGCTCCTTTCCAGGCACTGTATGGTAGAGAGTGGAGGAAACATCTTAGTTGGGATAGGTTAGAGGACAGGGTTTCTCTTGGGCTAGCTTTATTGCAGGACATGGAGCAACAGGTGGTTATGATCAAACAGAGACTGCCGGAGGCACAGGACAGGTAGAAGAAGTATGTAGATCAACATAGGATTGACCATAGTTTTGATGCGGGTATGAAGGTTTTCCTTCATGTCAGGCCACATAAGAGCCCTATCCATTATGGAAATGGTTCTAAGTTAGCTCCTAGATTTGAGGGCCCCTTTGAAATCTTGGAGCATATCGGTCCTTGGGCCTATTGTCTAGTGTCACCACCTAGCTTGTTTTACATGCATGATGTGTTTCATGTTTCATTACTTAGGAGATATATTGAGGATCCTTCTCATGTGCTGGATTGGACCTTTTTGCTAGTGTAGGATTAGGGGTAGGTGATGGTAGAGCACGTTCACATTATAGAGCGTCGGACCTTGGGCCTTCGAGGTAGAGAAATTGACCAGGTTCGAGTGCAGTGGGACAGATATGATGAGACTGCGACTACATGGGAGGATGCTAATTTTCTATGAGTTTAGTTTCCACACCTACTCCAGTGACTTCTAGGAGGAAGTTGAGTCTAATGGGAGGTGGATGTAGTGACCACTACCCTTGACAGATTTTGTTATTGATTATGATACTATTGACTATACTTATGGACATTATTGTAGCTTTTGATTTGGCATGATGTTAGATGTTAGAGATCATGGACTGTTAATTTTGATTCATATATGGTGCATGTGGTATTCGATACATTTTATACTGATGTTGTTATGATTTTGACATGTATATATATATATATATATATATATATATATATATATATATCTATATATATTGGACATGTGTTATTTTGTCATATTGAGTAGACCTAGATAATTGAAGTAATTTTATGATCATATGGTTATTGATGAAATTGTAAATGATCGCGTTACTTGCTTGATCATGTTTTGATTTATATACAGATGAATTTGGAGTTATATTGTATATTTATTTTGGATGATTTGATGCGGCCACAAAGCCAAAGGAGGTATTTATGTTTTATAGGTAAACATGTCACAACAGACATTGGGGCATTGGAGACCAACCACATTAGAATTCTAGATGAATTCAATAAGGGTCACCATGACAAAATGTATTTGTTATTTTTGTATGTTTGAATTGATGTAAGGGGTTCCCATGGGCTTATGTGACCAAGGGGTTATGTGTATTCTTTTATTTAGTTTCTTTGGTTTAATTTTTGTATGTCATTTTTAGTGATGTATTTTCCCCTTTATTATTTATTTTGTTTGTGTCTAGATTAGTGAGTAATCATGTTGTTAAATACATTAACATGGTTCAAAAGAATGCATTTATTAGATCTTATGGCTCTTGTATTATGTGTTGTAAGTAATGTGTATGTAACTTTGAGTGTGAAACACTCCACCTTCCTTTTGAAATTCGGATTATGCCCTTAGGGGCTGATTTTGGAGGCTTGTGGGACAAGTTAAACTTTTCCCACACCTCTTAAATTGTTACACCTACCCTACCTATAGGTTGGGAAGTCAAAATTAGTCCTTATTATGTACTTTAGGAAGACAATTTTTAAGTTCTTATTGCACCTTCTTACATGAAAGTAATTTTGGTCCTTAAGGGTTGTGGGCTTGGATTGTGTGTGTAAATAAAAATGTCATTTATTCACCCACTTATTAATTTTTCTTTAGAGTTTGAAGTTGACTTGTGATGTGGAGTTGAGGATGAGTGATGTGGCATCCTACATGGAGCCACCTCATCCTACTCTCTCCCTTTTATATTTATTCGAATTTTTTGGCTTGTTTGGGGGTTACTTATTTTTGGTTTGGTGCTCTTGCAATTGGAGAGAGTTAGAGGATTTTGGATGCTTGTGGATTTTTTGGTGCTTTGGAACTATTTGGATTTGAAGAAGCTTATTGTTGAACTTTTGGATCAAGATCTATCATAGAGAGGTAGGAGCTTGCATCTCTTTAAATGTGTTCTTTTTATTTTATGCATACGTGAATGTTATTGAGGGTTTCATATGTTTATGGGTTGGTTGGGTAGATTGTCTGAGTGTGGTCTAGGAGAAGACTACGGGGATCCTTCCTGTGGGGAGGCATAACAAAATTTTGGGAGGCATAAGATTTATTTTTTGGAGGATTTTTTAATGGTTTTACACATTGGAAAATAAATAGCTTGCATTTCTTACTTGTTATGGGGGACCCATAAGAGGAGGGAGGCATAAGAGAATGGAAGGTATAAGAGGTACTTGGTGGAGGCATAAGAGTATGTAGGGGTTTTGAGATGAATATATTGGCGGGTTTTAAGGTGGACACCCATTTCCCATTGGGAGGTATAAGCAACTTCCCCCATAGATCTCACTCTTTTGACTTTTGTAAGATGAAGCCTATGTATTTCGTTGACGTTCTTCCTGTTGTTATAAATTCATTATTTAGACTGTGATATGATTGAGAAATCTATTTTGTGATGTGGAAGCTTGTCTTGTTGCCATGAGTTGCATCCATTTCCTATTGTAATGTGGTTTGGTCTCGGGGGTTAATGAGGAGGGTGACTTATCCTCTTCATTAGAATTATTGGCTAGGTGTAGAGCGTTGCCTCTCCCCCCCTTTTTTATGACCAAATTGAAACATGTCGAACCTCTCTTGTTGCTATTCTGGAAGCTGTCTGAAGACAAATTTTGCATTCCTCTTGGGGTCCCTTATTGTAAAAATTTCCCACTTTAAGTGGATGGCATTGAAATATTAGTTGTGGTCAAAAGTTTCTCTATTTTTGGATGTGAAATTTACATTCAAATGAGAAAGATTTATTTTGTAAGTTGTCTTTTGGTGAACAGAAAAGAAGTTGTAAAAATGAATTATTTCAGTTTAATAAAAGTCGTTTTTTTCCTACAAATTGTGTTACTCTTTTTTTTAAAAAATTGTTGGAAATATATTATAAAATCTCTGTTTAAAGGCTAGAAATGTATGTGTTTGAAATATTACATTCCTTTGTATTATTTGAAAGGCACATTTTGAAAATAGAACTACATACTTGCTCTTCACGCATTGATTAAAGGAAAGTTAAACATCTTAAAGTTGGAATGGAATAAACTTAACAATTTAAATCACCCTCTACTTAGTAAACGAAATAGATAAATCTCTAGTCTGAAATACATAGATCTCTGTTAGATTATTGTAAACCTGCAAATAAATATTGGAAAAATATATAGAGTACCCAAAACCTATGTAAGACAAAATGATACCTTAAAATGAACTAAGGATTATCATAACACATCCCAAAATAGTTCTTATTGCTCAATAAATTTACTTAGAGCTTTATTAATCAGGTAACAGGTAGAAAAACACCTTTGCGAATAAAAAAAGGAGAATTAAATTCAAATTAAAATCTAAACCTTTATCATCTAATCCTTGCAATCCATTTGAAATCTTTCAAGTGTATTTCTCCATTCCTATTTGGTGTGTTGAAGAAGAAAGAATGGAAGATTAGAACAATTCTGGTAGTTGAAAACATTTAGTTCACATTTTAATGGTAGGAAAGACAATTTTTTAGATTTCACCCATCTAAGATTATCAAAAATAATATTTTGTGTTTCCTATGTAAAGAGGAGTTTGAGCCCTTTCCAAAAACTTCTCATTTTCTCAAATTGAAGCTTCCAGTAAAAATTTATGGCCATCTAAAGTTTTTCCTTTCAAAATTTTACTTTTTCCCAAATTCCTCCATGGCCCAACAGCCCCGCCACTTTGCTTTTCGAAAAACACTTCCACAGGTTTGTGGACCCACACCTTCAAACTTTACCTTTTGAAAAAGGTTGAAAATTTCTAAGTCTCCCATACAGCCTGCAACCCCACAACCGATGATGGTCTAACACATGACTTCTTTAGGTATCGGTGGAGGCACGTATTGTTTTAGACCTTGACGGTTTTGGAAAAATATTGGAAAAAATACCTAAGCTTACCCACTGGCCCACCTTCCCACAGGTCACTATTGGACTGACATTTGGCTTCACTAGGCATCTACGGAGGCGCGAGTTGTTTTTAACCTTTTCGTTTTTAAACACAAAAGTTTAAATTATTAAGCTTCCATGTCGGTATGTTTCCCTGCTTGTGATTTTGGGCATGAAATGTGGCCTCTTTGGCCTTCAGTAGAGGTGTGGATGTTTTAAAGCCTTTTTGCTTTTTGAACAAAAATCCTAAAAATCGTAGTTGCCTCCGACAACCCGCCTTCCTGCATTGGCTTAAAAACATGCCATGTGTCCCTTGCGGCTTAGGAAAAATTTTATTCCCTCAGCGGGAAGCCCTGCTGTGGGATCACGGGTGTAGAAATGAAATTGCACTTTTTAGCTAAAAGTGAAAACCTTCCCTGGGCAAAATTTCTTCCCTACGTCCGCAGGCCCATGTTTGGGAAAAAAATCCTCCCAAGGCCCATCAACCCATAACTTGATAAATACGAGGAGTTAGGAGGACTTATTTATATCATTGGAAAGAGGAAGAAAATTCCTATGTAATGGAAATGTTTTCAGAAAGTGTTAAGTCCATGAAATATAAATTCATTACCTTTCTAATTTAAATGCTTTGTTTCAAAAGCATGGGGTGACTTTTAAGGGGTCACATTATGGGGAAGGGAATGTTTTTCTAACCCCATGTAAATAACAAAATTGGTTAGTGTTAGACTTTGTGAAATTAAATACCTTGGGAATTTAATTGTTTTGGCCCCTGTGACCCTCTAAAATTAAGTAAGGAATATTTAACTATAGTGCTAATTTATTTATTTATTAAATTAACACCGAAGAGAAATTTAACTATATTTGGATTAATTACACTCATTAACTTTGTGATGTTGATTTAATATTTGTTATAATGGGAAAAAATTATTTATTAATTATAATTGAATTTGAATCTTTGTTGTGACAACTATAGTTTTCAAAGCCTGCTGAGGACTCGCCTTTCAAAAAACATTTATTCCATAATTTTTTTCTAACTAAACCTAGGTTGTTCTTGGGTCTCGAGTGGAAATTTTAACAGGAGTTACAATATATATATATATATATATAATCTTCCTTAATGACACTGTAAACTTAGCATTACAATCTCATTAGACCGAAACCTTTTCAAAACCATCTCTCCTCACCGGACTTGGTCAAAGTCCCCAATAACGACATTCCAACAAAATTTGAGTAATACTGAAGCGTTACGACATCGTCAACGAATCGTACACTGCCACAGGGTAACACTCCATCCAAGCATAATGATAAGGTAGAATTTGAGGTTATTTAAATGGCACAAAGTTTGTCCTGATGGCGATCGACAAGGGAGACTAACCAGGGTTTATCCGCGAGTTGTTAATTCCTAATGATGCACTATGGCCAAAGTTTTGCATACATCATGGTGATCACTTACTTAGCTAAATAGAATCTATTCACACGGTGACAAGATTTGGTACCTCTCCAGAAGAAACAAGCTCCCATCTTTTTCCATAGGGTGAAATGATCGAGCATTACACTAGCTATCCAAGTCTTCTCAAAGGAGGAACTCAAATATTACGATAGAGAAATAAAACTTATTATATCAAAATACTATTCATGGTCAACAACATCGACTGACCTAGCTCGAACTCGGCACTATTTAACTTTACATCAATTTAGTTTTGTAACATGGACCCTCAACTCAACAATCAGTACAGATGTACCTTCCCTCTCTCAAATGGTGGTATGATGTCTCTTTAATGGATTTTCAGCCAATACACAATGATGTTTGTGCATTAAATTATCTATGAATCTCTAGCATCCTCTATAAAATTTTCTGAAATGATGAAATCTCCTACTCTTGGCTATTATGTTGATTAATATCGCTTTGGATTTGATACAACTATAAAGAACTATTTCAAATAATAGGATCTAACCTCTTGATCACGTAGTTTGATCAAAAATTTTACCGACACATAGATTTTGTAGTGCCCACTTCCCTTCGGCACTATTGCACTATGATTTTATTACTATTGGATAAATACTTTGACATTTTGATTGTTATATCTTGATCAACTGATGATAGGCTATACAATTACTTGGACTATGGATATGTGGTGATTTACATTTTGATTATGATATTTTAGATGAAACTAGTGGACAATTCGATATATGTGGATTTGTGTTATTTGTATTTTATACTGATACATTATATTCTGGATGCATTTCTTATGTGTGAATATTCTGATTAGAATTATGATCTCATGGATGTTAAAATCAAATTATTTGATATGTTGATAGATGATAGAGTTTGTTAATTCTAAATAACGATTGTTGGTTCATGTATTTATGATTTCTTGATGTTGTTGATGCGGTCATGAGGCAAGAAAGGTATTTATGAGGTGGTGTGATTGGCATGCTGATTTAATAGATGTGGATTTTGGTTCCAAAATACATACGCTAGAAGTGTGTTTAAATGTGGTGGATCTATCTTGCTAATTATTGAGCCTATTGTTGTATCTTGGTTGAATTTACTCCAGTTCATAGGTTCGGTCAAAAGAGTTTATCTATCTAAAAAATAATCACTATATAAATATGTATTTTTCATTAAAAATCTAGATTTTAACATGTTTAAAGACATCTTAAGACATACATAACTATATATATATATATACAAAAAATAGATACCATGTGTGATGCCCCATTCGATGGTTACCCCGATTCTTGTCACAGTGACCCATTTCTGTTGAGTGTCGAATGAGTGTGTGTATTGCCGATGTCTTGGACCATGTCTTAGTGATGTTTTAGCACCTTCCCTCTCCTTCTTGCTTTCTCGAGTCATTATCGGCACCTCTGTGTGTGGACTGTGTAATGCTTCCTGTGCTGGCCTCCGCAACAATAACTGCTTTTCCTTTTAATGAAATTTGTGTTTTCGAAGCCTTGTAGACAGCCGGATTAACGTCTGGGTTTTGATAGGGTGTGTTCAGTTAAAAAGAGAATGCCCATAATAATAATAATATTCCTTTTTAATTTCATCGACCTCGACTGCTGACCATTATGACTATAATTGATAATTATTTTTGCAAGCTATAAAATGATAATAATGATAATAATAATAATGACATTATGATAGTATTATCGATCAACGATTGTATTTTGTTATTATTTTCTTTATGTCGATTGTTATCGACATCATCCTTTGATATCTTTAAACTATCCTTTTAAATTGTTTGTCGCTCCCGCTGATCGAGCCTCGTTGCACAAACGAGGAAGAGCATGATTGTGGTGGTGCCTTTGAAGGTGGGGACTATTTTTTTTAATGTTGATGGACCCTTGTTAATTTCTAAAATTAATGGTTTATATACCAGCCTTGTTTCTCCTGGCAAGTGGCCTATCCCCAAAGCGTGGGCTCCAAAAATAAAATAAAATGAAATGTAGTATCCATTGTGGAGGTGATTAACGCTATTAATTAATAATTGGTTAGTTTTTATGCACATAATTACCTTAATATTTTGTGATGGAAATTTCCTTAAATGTGATTAATCTTCGGGAAAAAATCATCTTTCATTTGATAGTCTTATGGATTCATAGCGGAAGGTTTTGTTTTGATAATGTCATTTAGAAATTATGTTTGTATCTTTGTGTGACGGTTGACTGTGTTACCAAGGGTTGCCTTAAAATATTGTTGTTTTGGGAAATAGGTAATTTATTTTAAATCAACCAAACATTAGAATTGTTGTGGAGGTTTGCAAATCTTTAGTGTTATAAAAATTTTTGATGACATTATTTTATACTCTTGTTTGACGGAACTCCTTTCTTCTCTCGCGTGTTTGCTACTAGCCTGTAAGACATTGGCCCTTCTTAAATGATTGGAAAATCTCTTGGAGTTAATGGTCAAAACTAGTATACTTTGCCTTCACTTTGAAACTTATGTTGTGTGTTTACCCTATTTGATTTCCGCTTTGAAACTCAATTATACATGGCTTTTTGTGTTAATTTTTGAAACCCGTGGTTCCCCTTTCTTGGGCCGATCAACTCTTGTTCTTTTAGAAATATATCATTTTAGCCTATGCGTTTGGTACCTTTGATATATTCTAGATGGTTGGTCTATATATCAAATCTCAATATTCTAGTTATTATTTAATTATTTACTTGATGGGAATTCTGTTTTTGCTAGATTGTTTATTTCTACTTATAGGGCCAAGGGCCATTCTCATACGATTGCTATACTTTCGTTACTTTTACTCCTAACTGAAGTACAAGGTCTTCTCCTTCTTTGATTGGCATGATGGAGACTTTATTATAACTTGATGTGTTGATAGTGTTTAGAGGTTTAACCCAATTCTTGTAATAAAGTGCTTCCTTTTGTGGTATTGTTAGATCATAGTTATGGTGGTTTTGTGTAGCCTTATCTTGCTCAGTTCTTGCGAACTGACTCTTGTGGAAAAATTTGTTGCAGATGGATTTTACAAGTAGATGAGGGATAGACTTGTAGATTTTTACATCAACCTCAGTTGAGAAGTTCTTTTGCATGAATCCTTTTTATATTGTTCAACTATTGATAACATCTAGTGTAAAATTTAGAAGAGGATCAATGTCTTAGTATATTGTATCGTGGATTATGTCGTCTTAACTTTGGAACCTTGAATTGTCTGTCTATCTTGGAAAATATAAGAAATTTGGATTACCGCATGTTGAGTGACCTTAATGGATTATCGGTATTCTAAGAGTTGATGTAACCTTATTTTGTGTTCGTAAATGAATATTGTTAAACTTTACCCCTATGATTAAATGTTGAGTTAAATCTTTCTAAGACTTAGTAATTGTGTGTTTTAAGTAAAATAAAATGGGTTGTTTAATACTTATAGAAGTTAAACTAAAATTTATATTGCAAATAAATTAGTGTAGAGGTGACCAACTTGAGAGCATGTAATTCCATAAGTGATCAAAGATGAAACTATCCTTTGTTAAGTAACATTATATAACTTGATATCCCTAGCTACACTAATGAACACTATCCCTTTCTTGGTGAAATTCATAAACGAAATTAAGGGAAATCTATGGTTAGTTCTGGAAGATTATAAGATTTAATAAGCAGGAGATAACACTTTAAAAACCACACAATCTATCTCTCAACCATTGGAAGGTAAATTGTTTTATTTTATAAAACTCATTTAGTAAAGCCTAAGTAAAATCTTTAATAATTATGGCTAAGTCCTCAAGATTCAATTAAATCTTGGTAATAACTAATGAGGCCTTAAAGATGATTTCAACTCAACTTTCTTTTTCTAACCTTTTTCCAAGGTGCTTTGTCTTTCTTCTCTTAAGTGTGTTGAAGCAAACCCATGTTGTCATATGGGCATGAACAAGTTCTAGTAGCGTAACTGTAAATAGATGGCCTTGTGGGATTAAATTACCCCTTTCTCTAAATAAACGAATTAAGAAAATAAATGTCAAAATAGAGAAGTTTTATAGATGATTACTCAGTGTAAAAAGAATAAACTTAGCTTGGTAAGATGAATTGTATGAATCATATCTTGAGCCTCCTTGAAAACGTAAGCTAAGAATTGCAAGATGTATTTTTAAAATAAATAACCCTCAAGAATATCTCATTTTGGATGGCCCTAACTGTAAGTGTGTTCTGTGGTTGGACTTCTATGTTGTCATGTAAAAAAAAAAAAGTGTATTATCCTTTTGGGTGTGAACGTTTCCGTGCTGACCTTGTGGTCATCCCCGTAACAAGTGGTTCCCAGATTTGGTTGTAACTTTGTGACAACATGTTCTATCATGTTATGTGTGGAAGAAAGTCAAAAAAAATTATCATGTCTTTTACTGTGTTGTCTGTGTGTGAGACTTTGGGTCGTTACACTTGGTATTAGAGCATAGGTTCATGCTCTCAAACCTCTGGGCTAGCTTAGAGTGGTGGTGGTGTTACATCATGATACTGCATGATAATGATGATGTTGCATGATGGTGGTAGATATTGGAAGAGTAATGTGCCTTAAGCGTGATGTGATCCATGTCGTAATTGTGATATTGTGAACGCACATGATGTGTATGTCACTTTGTGCGTGTTTGTGATCATGTTGATATGTTGGGGATGGGAGTATTCTCTCTCCTTCTTGTGGATTCTATGAAGAGTTCACGTGTGAATTATTGTTTATGATGTGTGAAAAGAATTATAATGTGGATGACGTAGTGTTGGAGCATTGTGGCATATTGTGGTATGTAGGTGTATCAATGTGTTGTGTGACTAGATTGATGTTAAAAGAAATAAGTTATATCATGATGTTTTATCATGTTTTGATGAGATGTGTGTATCACCTTGTTATGTAGCAATGGATGTTATGTTGTGGTGTTACTATGTTCATCATAAGTATGATGTGTGTAATATGTAATGCTTCATGTTGTGATTTATGGTCATACGGTGAGTGTATGAACCCTATCGTATGGTGATTGCACTTTGGGTGCAGAATGTGGTAAAGTGATGTGTTGCACTCAGTGAAGGTATGATTGTGATCTACCTTGTATATGTACCACCATTGTGTTAGTAATGTAGTTACATGTTATGTTGTGAACCTTACGCTAACCGAACCTGAGGGAAATTGGTAGAAGTGTATCTTGAGAGTGAGGAATGGTGTACCATGGGTCAATAACTCGAGCTGAAATTTGGTTTAGTAGATAACATCCTGTGATTCTTTCCTCTCTCCCTATGTGGTTGTATGTATGCAACCTAAGTGCAACTATGACTATGTTTAGCCTTGTCGAAATGGTGGCGGGATGATTCAGATAGAGGTGATGACCGTTGTATTATTGATATGTATTTTACGAGCTAAGGCTCAATGTTCTAAGTGCTAGCAACTCCTTGAGTACCCCTTTGGTGGCTAGATAAGGCCACACAGTTATCGTAATGTGACATTATTATAAGTTGATTTTATTCATAAATTGAGCTTTTTACTTTATTTTGTAAGGACCAGCGGCTTTTCTTGATTTTCATGCTTTACAATTTTGGGCATTTCCTTGGTTTTGGCACTAACATGTGGATTTTGACACTAACAATGGCTATTTGGCCATTTATTTTGCTTGGTTTTGGATCTTTTAAATTTTAATATTTTACCACCTTGCCCAAGGCTTGTACTTTGCCACTTGGCACTTAAATTGGATTGTTGTGCTGGTTCTATTGTCGTGATGTGTGGAATAGGGTCATGGGATGCACCATGGAATGGTTGGGCCTATGGGCCCGCTTCGTTGTATGGGGGTACGCCCCAAGGAGTTACAGATAACTAGCGGGTTGTTGAACCACGCGTTATTATGTCACTTGGGTTAGGAGTGTTCGAACTCTATGTGTCTTAGGCCATAGGGTCAACCGGCCTCCTTGAGGGAGGCATAAGAGTTCGAGGGAGGCATAAGAGTTTGAGGGAGGCATAAGAGACTTGAGGGAGGCATAAGAGACTTGAGGGAGGCATAAAAGTTTGAGGGAGGCATATGATATTTGTGTGTATGGTTGATGTTTCGGGATATATGTTGAGTTATTGTGATGTTTTGGTAGTGGTCTTTTTATGTATGTGTTACTCATGTCAGATGGATATGTGTTGTGATGTTGTGGATATGTCATTGATTCCCTTGTGGACACTATGTACCTGTAGCATTTGTTTGGTGTTATGTGAATTTTTCATTGATGCAAATTGAGGAAATGTCTGGTGGATTGTAGTACTCTTTTGTTTGAGTATTTGGTATGTCAGTCATTGATGTGTGTTGAGTACTATGTTACGTGTACTGTGCCTATTCCATTCCGTATTTGAGTAACCTTTTTGTGGTGTAATACAATCATGAAGTATATACTTGGGTGTTGTGAATCTGTAATGTCTTGTCTGACCCCAGTAGGGTGTTGTGTTAGCAGTTCTTGATTGGGCACCCACAATAAGGAATAAACTAAAACTCTTCAATGATGAAATTTTAAAATAAATTAAACTAATAATAATGTTAATGGAAAGGATCTAATGAAATAAATAAAAGGGAACTGCCAATCTTCACAGAACCTTGAAAGTTAAAATTTCTACCAAATGTTCCTAAGGCTACAATGTGGCCATGCTTTAATCAACAAAAATTTTAAACCGTAGGGTGTACTTTCTCCTTTACCTATTCTTGGTTGCGAACCATTTCTTTTCCGATGTAGTATGTTGCATCGAGGATGATGCTCTTCCTAAGGGGAGGAGGATGTGATGCCCCATTCGATGGTTACCCCGATTCTTGTCACAGTGACCCATTTCTGTTGAGTGTCGAACGACTGTGTGTATTTCCGATGTCTTGGACCATGTCTTAGTGATGTTTTAGCACCTTCCCTCTCCTTCTTGCTTTCTCGAGTCGTTATCGGCACCTCTTTGTGTGGACTGTGTAATGCTTCCTGTACTAGCCTCCGTAACGATCGTTGCTTTTCCTTTTAATGAAATTTGTGTCTTCGAAGCCTTGTAGGCAGCCGGATTAACATTTGGGTTTTGATAGGGCGTGTTCAGTTAAAAAGAGAATGCACATAATAATAATAATAGTCCTTTTTAATTTTGTCGACCTCGACTGCTGACCATTATGACTATAATTGATAATAATTTTTGCAAGCTGTAAAATGATAATAATGATAATAATAATAATGACATTATGATAGTATTATCGATCAACGATTGTATTTTGTTATTATTTTCTTTATGTCGATTGTTATCGACATCATCCTTTGATATCTTTAAACTATCCTTTTAAATTGTTTGTCACTCCCGCTGATCGAGCCTCGTTGTACAAATGAGGAAGAGCATGATTGTGGTGGCACCTTTGAAGGTGGGGACTATTTTTTTTAATGTTGATGGACCCTTGTTAATTTCTAAAATTAATGTTTTATATACCAGACTTGTTTCTCCTGGCAAGCGGCCTATGCCCAAAGCGTGGGCTCCAAAAATAAAATAAAATGAAATGTAGTATCCATTGTGGAGGTGATTAATCTTTTTATTGGAAAATTTGGGGGTAACTTTGATGGCCACCTACCACTTCATTAACTCTTTTTTTAGACGTGTTGGAATTTTTCTTGTTGGTGGCCACACTTCATTTATTTCTGTGATTTGCAAATCTCTTGTGTCCTTTGTTGCTTGCTCTCTTTATCGTCCTCTAACCGTGTGAGCCTTTCCTTTATTGGACTGCGTGTGGAGTGGTTGAGAGGCGTTTTCTTCATGGTTCCTCCTGGATGCCTTCCTTCTTCCTATCTTGGCCACGTGGGGAGAATGGATGGAGTTTATTTTATTGTTTGTGTAGTCGCGTGGACTAGTTTGTATCACTGATCTTGCAGACTGTCCCTTGTTGAAGAGGGGGCGTGGAAACCACTGGAGATATGTGGTTTTTCTTGCCTCTTTCCTTGCTGTGTATTTCGCCCCCCCTTCCTGTACAACGTGAATCCAATCTTTCCTTCCTCGCGTGCCTTTTTCTTTTGCCCTGCCCCGTGGATGAGGGCTTGTTAACACAAAAGTATGGACGTGGTTTTTTTTGTTATTTCCTGATGTGTTTTGGGTGTGTTCTTGTCAGGGATCCACAGCAGTGGCTTGCAGCAGTTTTTAGCCAGGCAACAGACATGTTGCAGAATAGGAGAGGCCTTTTTGAGTGCTTCCAACAGGCAGGGTGTCCAACTATGTTGTTAACTGTTCAGAATCGAATGCATCCTCAAATTCGGGATTCTCCTTCAAGATATTTTATCAAAATCGACTATGTGATAGTGAGAGTGTTACCAGGGGACCTGATGAAATTTATTACAAAGATTCTCTATTGAGATCTTACTTGTTTTACGATGTAACTCATGGAAGAGAATCTCATAGGCGTGGATCTGTTTCTTATCATAATATTCATGAAGCACATTTTGCTTTACATTTCTGAACTTGTTAGAAAACGTGGCAAACTGTTTTGCTTCGGCTCTTGTTTTTTTTTTTTGTTGGAAATCCTCCTCTTCTTACCCTGCGCGCGTGGATGGATGCTCGCACCTGTTCCAGTTTGTCATTTTGACCTAGTTGTATGGGCAAAGAGGCCGTAGAAATCCTTTCTGTCAGGGTGTTTTTCTTGCACTGCTGGCCCTTAGAAGTAGGGAAGTATGTTTGGGTGTTGTTCTACTTCCCTCTGCTCAGTTTTGTTCCTGTTTCCTGCAACGAACCCTCTTCCTTTCATTATCTTCTCCTCTATGACTTGGGTGATGGATGCCTCTTCTTCTCCCACATTCCATCTTCCACTGGCTTCCTCTACAGTCTGGCATGTTTTGTTGGGTGTGGGATTTCGGGAGGGCGTCCAAAGAAATGGAAGAGACAGGAGGACGATGTTGAATCTAGAGAAAAAGGAAAGATATTTCTACACTTTTCTACTGTTATTATATTTAAAATTATTGTGAAATCGAACCACTTTTCCTTGCATTGATTTTTCAGTTGGGTGTCATGATGAGAGATCTCCCCTTTCTATTTGTTTCTTCTTGTTTTAGCTTTTATCGTTGTCTGTATGTTGGTCGAAAGGATGCGTGTGCCCTCTCCTCTGGGTGTTATGTTTCTCTTGCTCGAGTGATAGACCTTCGTCTAGTTTTTTATGTATTAATTCTTCTCTGCAATTGAGTTGCAAGTTATTATGTTGATCAAACTAGTATTTTCGATATCATGGAAGTAAGTTTATGATAACTATGAAGCCCCTCCCTAGCACCCAAGTTTGTCTTTGACATTTTTAATTAGCTCCTTCGCAAGTCCCTTCGATAACCTTTTTGCATCGAGAAAGAAAGGTTGTAGGGTTAGTGTGATCAATGCTTGGGCTAGCCAGCTTAGAGTTTCGGTATTAAAACTTTTAGAATGAAAAGGTTTGTGTGCAATGTGTTTTCCGTCTCACATGTTTAGACTCTTATATTATCTTTCATCTTGTTTCTAGGCTTTTAAGGCCATCCTCAAGAAGTACCTTGACCATCCCTATCAACTTAAACCATAACTAGCTTTTCAGATCAACTAAGCTCGAGGTTTCATTGTGCGAATCCAATACCTCGTTGACACTAGAATAGTTTTTCTCTAATCCCCCTCTCAGAATTATTGTTGATGGCGCTCTTCTATTTTTTCTTAACTTGCATTATTTCTCCTTTGTAATGTTAACGTGATTAATTAATATTGGTCGGTTTTGATGCACGTAATTACCTTAATATTTTGTGATGGAAATTTCCTTAAATGTGATTAATCTTCGGGAAAAACTCATCTTTCATTTGATAGTCTTATGGATTCATAGCGGAAGGTTTTGTTTTGATAATGTCACTTAGAAATTATGTTTGTATCTTTGCGTGACGGTTGACTGTGTTACCAAGGGTTTCCTTAAAATATTGTTGTTTTGGGAAATAGGTAATTTATTTTAAATTAACCAAACATTAGAATTGTTGTGGAGGTTTGCAAATATTTAGTGCTATAAAATTTGTTGATGACATTATTGTATACTCTTGTTTGACGGAACTCCCTTCTTCTGTCGCATGTTTGCTACTAGCCTGTAAGGCATTGGCCCTTCTTGAATGATTGGAAAATCTCTTGGAGTTAATGGTAAAAACTAGTATACTTTTCCTTTGCTTCGAAACTTATGTTGTGTGTTTACCCTATATGATTTCCGCTTTGAAACTCAATTATACATGGCTTTTTGTGTTAATTTTTGAAACCCGTGGTTCCCCTTTCTTGGGCCGATCAACTCTTGTTCTTTTAGAAATATATCATTTTAGCCTATGCGTTTGGTACCTTTGATAGATTCTAGATGGTTGGTCTATATATCAAATCTCAATATTCTAGTTATTATTTAATTATTTACTTGATGGGAATTCTGTTTTTGCTAGATTGTTTATTTCTACTTATAGGGCCAAGGGCCATTCTCATACGATTGCTATACTTACGTTGCTTTTACTCCTAACTGAAGTACAAGGTCTTCTCCTTCTTTGATTGGCATGATGGAGACTTTATTATCACTTGATGTGTTGATAGTGTTTAGAGGTTTAACCCAATTCTTGTAATAAAGTGCTTCCTTTTGTGGTATTGTTAGATCATAGTTATGGTGGTTTTGTGTAGCTTTATCTTGCTCAGTTCTCACGAACTGAATCTTGTGGAAAAATTTGTTGCAGATGGATTTTACGAGTAGATGAGGGATAGACTTGTAGATTTTTACATCAACCTTAGTTGAGAAGTTCTTTTGCATGAATCCTTTTTATATTGTTCAACTATTGATAACATCTAGTGGAAAATTTAGAAGAGGATCAATGTCTTAGTATATTGTATCGTGGATTATGTCGTCTTAACTTTGGAACCTTAAATTGTCTGTCTATCTTGGAAAATATAAGAAATTTGGATTACCGCATGTTGAGTGACCTTAATGGATTATTCTAAGAGTTGATGTAACCTTATTTCGTGTTCGTAAATGAATATTGTTAAACTTTACACCTACGATTGAATGTTGAGTTAAATCTTTCTAAGACTTAGTAATTGTGTATTTTAAGTAAAATAAAATGGGTTGTTTAATACTTATAGAAGTTAAACTAAAATTTATATTGCAAATAAATTAGTGTAGAGGTGACCAACTTGAGAGCATGTAATTCCATAAGTGATCAAAGATGAAACTATCCTTTGGTAAGTAACATTATATAACTTGATATCCCTAGCTACACTAATGAACACTATCCCTTTCTTGGTGAAATTCTTAAACAAACTTAAGGGAAATCTATGGTTAGTTCTGGAAGATAATAAGATTTAATAAGCAAGAGATAACACTTTAAAAACCACCCAATCTATCTCTTAGCCATTGGAAGGTAAATTTTTTTATTTTATAAAACTCATTTAGTAAAGCCTAAGTAAAATCTTTAATAATTATGGCTAAGTCCTCAAGCTTCAATTAAATCTTGGTAATAACTAATGAGGCCTTAAAGATGATTTCAACTCAACCTTCTTTCTCTAACCTTTTTCCAAGGTGCTTTGTCTTTCTTCTCTTAAGTGTGTTGAAGCAAACCCATGTTGTCATATGGGCATGAACAAGTTCTAGTAGCGTAAGTGTAAATAGATGGCCTTGTGGGATTAAATTACCCCTTTCTCTAAATAAACGAGTTAAGAAATTAAATGTCATAATAGAGAAGTTTTAAAGATGATTACTCAGTGTAAAAAGAATAAACTTAGCTTGGTAAGATGAATTGTACGAATCATATCTTGAGCCTCCTTGAAAACGTAAGCTAAGAATTGCAAGATGTATTTTTAAAATAAATAACCCTCAAGAATATCTCATTGTGGATGGCCCTAACTATAAGTGTGTTCTGTGGTTGGACTTCTATGTTGTCATGTCAAAAAGAAAAATTTTATTATCCTTTTGGGTGTGAACGTTTCCATGCTGACCTTGTGGTCATCCCCATAACAAGTGGTTCCCAAATTTGGTTGTAACTTTGTGACGACATGTTATGTCATGTTATGTGTGGAAGCAAGTCAAAAAAAAAATATCATGTCTTTTACTGTGTTGTCTGTTTGTGAGACTTTGGGTCATTACACCATGAATTTTAGTGTAAAAGAATTATTCAAAAGTATCTTATATAATATTCATATTTTTGTATATTTAAATTTTTTATAACTTTAACTCTATTATTTAGAAATTTCTAAAACAACCTTTAAATATACTTATCACCTAGAAATATATAACTATTTATTTTGAAATTATGAACATATGGCATGATTATCATTTCTTTTGATATTAGTAGATGTTAAATTTTTTATCTCATTAGAAATCCTTTCTATAAGTGTTTTTGTATGGAATAGGTTACCCGTTGAGTGATTTACAAATTTTAATCTAAAAGTATGATATTATACATGGTAGGGTTTTGCTCCACTATTTTAAAATATTTATGAAAAAACTCCTAGTAAATTAGGTATAAGTTCAAGTACTATAATCATATAAAGGTCTTGGGCAACATTATTCATATTGAATCTCAAACAACCGATTTCACCCACACAACATATGTCAATATTCTTATGGAACTTGATACATAAAATAAACTTCTTGCAAACATTGAGTTAAAAGCGCTAAAGAGATCTTTGACTCAACCTTTAAACTACGAGGGTTTACCCTTTAGATGTAGAAGGTGTTTCACCTTAGGTCACACTGTTTTTGAATGCGGGATGGTAATGCATAACAATGAGAAGAAGAATTAGTGGCAAAGTTCCCTCCTTGAGCATTTCATCTTTGATGGTAAGGAAGACATGTTTCAAATGATGACTCGGATGGGGTGGTCGAATAATAGATCCCTGAAATTCCTCCTTCTGAGGTTCCAACTATTGAAAATAAGGAAAATGGTAATGTCGTAACTCAAAAATGCAATCATGTTGTTCCAATAGCTTGTTATGTGGCTAAGGAAAACATTCCTCCTAAAATTCCTATGGAAAAAGTACATATCTGCTGATTAAAGATATTAAAGTCTTTCTTTTTATTGAGGAGGTTGCGGATGGGTTGAAAATAGTACATAACAAGAAAAAAAATATTCTCTCAAGAAAATTGTTTCTCCCTCCTAGTTGTATATTTGCTGATGGGCAGTTGTCTCTTTTTATTTTTAGGTTTGTTAATGCCTTATCTAGGATTTTAGACCTCTTTATACAAGGGTAGGATCTAATTTTAAAAACTTTACCACTAATAAAAGACAATGATATAAAGGTGGCGAGAACATGTAATTATTACATTAAAATTAAAAAATATCGGACCAAACACACTTGAGACTAGATATCCTCCTCCTTTAAGGAGCTATAAACCATGAATGTAGGATTTTTAGCATCACCGGTCTCTTCCTTGATTACCAGAGCTGTCGTTAATTCGGCAAGTTTGGAGTATTTGAGCTATCAGAAAAAATTATCACTGTGGTGTAAGTTATATCCAATATTTTTTCTTTATATATGATTTTTAGATCCTAGGCCTTAGAGAGTGTCCAAATATGATCCATACAAATCCCACTATAAAACTCTAGATGCTCCATGTTCTCATGAATCAAGAAGAATTTTATTTACCCAAGAAGAATAGTCTAAATCCCTATGATTTGAGCATTTTTTTAGTGTGTCCAACTGACCAGTGGACTACTCCGAATTACTCATTTATTTGACTACTTCATCTCCTTTTGTTGAATTCCCAATCCTGGTTGATAACTGAGAATGAAGAAGATTCATGGCCATCCATCTAATTAGTCTAGGGTCCTTGACACCTGCAGTCAAAATATGTTTCCAAAATTCATTACCTTCCTTGGTAGTCACGTACATGCCTTTTTCAAGTAAACGTCCTGCATTCATAAGTTGTCTTACTTTGAGATCACTTACTAGTGCAAGATAATAATTATGGACGTCATCGATGGAATACTTGTGAACTATATTTTCATGCATCTCATGAACTATGATACTCTGTATTTCCATCCCTTTCCCTTCCTTTTTCTACTTAGCAGGCTCTACCATGTTCTTTCATGTCTTAATTATCCCCCTGTAGAGACGCAAAATCTACTTGAATAGTTTTCTCGAATCAAATGAGAATCACAAATGGTGGGTAGAGATTAACAAACCCTTTACGTATAACAATAATATACTTTCCCAACGTGAGTAAATATGGAAGTAATTTCCTTGAGCGGGGAAAGATGTTTGTATCTATCTGTTCATTAGTGAAAATTAAAAAGTGTGGGATCTGTGCCTATCCCTAGTGTTTTGCATAATAGGCCTATCTTGCTTACTTAATTCACCAATTTATGTAATTATATCATTAATATACAATACAATAAAATTTCCATTTCTTAAATTTGAGATTAGTCGTAGATCAACCACAAGGTTGGAAATACATTCAACGGATTTATTCGCGCTCATGTAGGTCTGAAGGCTTTTCTCTGAGTTATTCATGGTGATACAGTCCTCAGATTGTGAATCAGATTCCAATGACCCATTTTTTCCCTAATTATCACATTAATAATGATATGTGAGTCTCCACCAATAATGAGATTATCCCAATCCTTATCCTTTTTTATTTTAAGTCTGCACCATAAATCCTTGGCATCTGCAAGGTTGTTGGAGCAATCCCCAAGAGCCTCTGCAAACCAAAGGATGGGATTGCCCAATGATCAATTGTAAAAAATTCCACGTGCCCTATCCCTTTCAAGATTAATTTATAGCGCCCCATCAAAATTGAAGTTGATAAAACCATTCGGTTGTAGCTTCCATTTGATGGATTTTTTTTGCATTACTTTATTTCAATACACAATATTTAAATGTCATATATTATATTAATAAATTGTCATTTGTCTCTACAATACTAACAAATTCATCCAAAGGTGCATGGGAAAGGTTAATAGGCATATGGATGAATGTATTAAAATGACTATATTTTATGTAAATGGAAAAAGCGATATGAGAAGGGGAATGTAATATGATGTTATATGTAGTTTGAATACTAAACTCTCAAAATAATCATAGTTTCAAGGAACTATTTTAAGTATGAAGCATCCAAAATTATTATTCAATGTAAATAAATAAAGTGAATATGTGAAATAATATGTGAGGTAAAATACTCATTTTCTTATGACTTTTAAAATGGTATTCATTATTATTGGTGTTTTCTCAAGATAATATACTTCAAACATGTTACCACAATGAATTTCCCTACCTAAATTGTATGATGCAATGATTTGTTAACAGGAAATCAAAATTAAAATTAAAATCACTCATTTAGTAGATGCTTGACCTAAGTAATATGTAATAGATAAATATGAGATATATTGAAAGAAAAAAAGGCCTCTATGTTTGTTGACAATAAGTAGTACCACAAAAGTTTTCATAATATATAAAATTACTTATTAGAAAACATAAAATTACTGAAATGGACTATGATAATATTTGAATGAAAAAACCTAAACTGACTATATTCGTTAACCTACCTGCGAGTGCTAAAGAAAGAATCAAATGAGATCCGTTCAATTCTTAGAAGCAAAGTCGAGTCAATTTTTATACGTATCATATAACAAATAGAAGTTCTGCTGGTTATAATTTCGCAACACCACAGCAGGACCTGAATCAGCGACCTGTAAATTGCCTGATTTGAGTATCATTTTCCAAATCTCGTAGTGTATCCAGGGCAGATGTGAAACAAGGTGAATTACCGTAGTATTTTACATGCCCTGATTCCCTGATCAGCATGGGTTTCTCTGTGCTCTTCTGTTATGTTATAGGGCTTTCAGTTTGTTAAATGCAGTGCCGGGTGCTTCAAGAAGCGTATATATTTGTTCTTCCCCCGTTGACGTAAGAAAGTGAGTGACTGGTACACCATAATTCCCACGTCAAAATTGCGTGTTGAGAAGTCGCGTCGCCCGATGTCCCATTCCCCCGATATGGGTTTTGTGTTGTTGCCATTAAATGAATCAGCTCGGTTGACTTTGGGAGGCGTTGAACCATTGCAATTTTACACTGCCACCGCCTCCTTCCTTGAATTTTGTTTCCACTACATAGAAGCCTATTTTGAGACGAAATTAGAGATAAGGGAACTATAGTGTGGCCACTAAGCCTTTCAGATTTGTCTCTAATTTTTTTTCATTTAATTTAATAATTAAGTTACTTTTACCCTATTGATTTTGTTTTTTGACAATTAGAGTCTAGACGCAAAGGAAAATTCATTCAGTTTAGGTTACTTTCCTAACGGGCTTCGAAGAGCTTCGGTCTGGGAGTACAGGCAGCCAAAAATCCATTGAAACCCTTACAAATCTCATGCAGGTGTAAGATTTCAATCCTTTGCACCATGGCCGCATCCAAAGTCGTCGACACAGAACTCGTAACTGACTCCTTTTTCTTCTCTATTTCAGCTTTCCTTAAAGGGCTAGTAATGTCCAGTTTACAAAATTGGAAGATGGTCACAGACATAGTAGAACAGGAGGAATCGCAATCATGGCATGTCTAAAATCCAAAGTGTTGGTAGGAGATCCAAGATCCCTTTTCACCTCTGTGACAGACGCAGGAGTCGGTCTGGTATTGAGGAAAGGATGGTCCAACAGCTATTCAGTGGTCCACCTCTTCTTGGGATCTATGCTAGAAGTGGGAAAATCTGGTTGTTCGTCTATGCAATCGATGTGGAACATGGCTGCCAGGGGGGTTGAAACGTTGCTCCAAGGTGACCTGCCGGTGACCATCACTACCACAGTTTAAGCCTGAGACCAAATATCGAAAGGTGGCCCATGTTCCACCTGGTTCACTACTTCAGGAGCCATCAGCGGACCAAAAATCAGAGCGTGGTGTTTGATCTCGATGGAACCCTGTTGCGGTTGAGTTCGTCGTTTCCCTATTTTATGCTGATGGCGTTCGAAGCAGGTGGGCCGTTGAGAGCATTGTTGTTTCTCTTAGCATCGCCTCTTGCGTGGGTTTTGTATTATTTTTTCTCCGAGACGACTAAAATACAAGTGATGATTGTGGCCATGGCAGGAATCAAGGTCGCACAGGTTACGAGCGATGGAAGGGCCGTTCTGCCCAAGTTTTATTTTGAGAACATGCATCCGCATGCATATAAGGTTTTTGTGTCGTGTGGGAAGAGGTATGTGGTGACTGATAATTTGTGGGTTTCATTGGTTATGGCTTGTATATGGTGTTTTGAGTGATTGTAATGGATGATGTGTGGGTTTCATCTCTTTTAAAGTGATTTCTTTGTTTGACTACTTTGTGGATTTCATTGAACATGACCATCTGATGGTTGTTCTTTGTGATTTCCATGGTGGATTGTGACGTGGGTTTCATCGAGAATTTTGTTGTTGTCTGCCTTGTGGATTTCATGGAACATTGTCGTTTTATTTTTTCCTGCCTAGGCGTAGATTTTCCTTTATACTTGTGTGGAGCTAGGTCAGCTTCAAATCTGAGGTAGGGTTTTTAAACCAGCTATGCCAGTCATATCCTGTCTAGAGCAGTTGAACAAGATTGTTGGTACAGGGTGCAATGGTAGGTTCAATACCTTGCCAAATGTTGTGATCCAGTTTCAATGATTCTGAAAAACAATTTGTATTAGCTCATAAATTTAATCACGTGGGAAATTAAAGACTATAGAAGTGGTTGAACTTACCATTAATATCAGACAATAGAGTTCCTATTCCATTCTCAATTTCCACATGAGCCAAAGAGGTAGTTTGGGCTAAGTCCTTCAGAACATCTTGATTGGCCTCCATGCCTCTCCTGTAAGATAAATGTGGGTCTTGTCAATATCATGCATGTAGATAAAATTAGATGAATTGTTATTATGTGTCTTAGAATTCAACATATAGCATACTTCACCATATGATCCACTGCTTCAACATTGCTCTTCCCCTTCTGCTGCAGATAAACTTGAGTGTTTTTCCAGTGTATCCCAACAGTGGTTGTTCTCATAGTGCTGCAAACAAAATTCAGATAGATTAACTACCAAACCTATGTTCAGTAAATAAAGATTAACCACAAATAATGAGTAGAATTCAATAAGGAAACTGCAGGAGATATTCCATAAAATATATTGATCTGCTATTGTTAACAAGGACTCACCAATCACGAAGAATTTCTTCGATGCTACGGTGCCCTGCTTCCACAGAGGACATATTCTCGAGATAATAATTCTCAGCTTGCTTCATGTACAAATTGCACTCGTTTTGGGAATTAGAAGTGATGTCTTGCATATTAACCATTCCTCCTTGCAATTCATGTGCTTTATTAACAAATGTTTCTCGCATGTTACGAACTTTGGTGCATATCTGAATAAGAAAAAGAAAGGATTTAAAGAGAAATAATAGATTAGCAGTTATGTGAAAAAGCTCCACCAGTTCACATTTAATTCACTAGAGAGAAGGTACACACCAGTTCACTTTTTTTAGCTGTTGAACTTGCCAATATTTTAGATATCTTCTCCAAAGTCTACTTCTCTTCATGTGCTACAAGCTCCTGAAAGAATTTAAGTGGATGGACAATTTCAAAGCAAGTAGAATAAGCAGCCTACATAATGAGATGCTTAAGTTTCTCACAGGATTCACCTCATACGATTTCTCAAGATCCACCGTATTCTTGTCATGGATTGTTTGAGTTTCCTCAACAAATTGATATAGCGTAGATGCATTCTTGTGAAGATTCTCAAAGAAATCTACAGTGACCTTCGATACTTCTCTTGTAGACTCCATAGTTCTTTTAAATCTCTGCATTTATAGAAAAGTGAAATGTAGTTTGATGGAGCAAAAGCATGTATAGTTGTATCAAAATTAGTAAAGAGTCATTTGTTTCAACCTCTTGTTGTTGGGAGACATAAGAAGACATTTTCTCCTCCTATTTTGCGAGGGCATTTTGAAGCTTAAAGAGAATTGCATCTGCCTTTGTAACAACGTTTTCTAGAAGCTGTAAACCAAAAAAGGAGTTCAGTAATGTATTAATTAAATCTAGACTCAGTTAACAATTTCAACATAATCTCAGAGATAATTCTTACATTATTAAGGTCCAAAGCCTGTGAATCAACAGCTAAGTCAACCCTACCAAATGTTGCCAAAGTTTTCTGATCAAGTTCATTCACCAGGTTGTGCAGGCCTTTGATTCCAGAGTAGTATATTGTTTTCAATCTTTCCACCCTATTTTTCACTCCTTTTGTAGCCTGTGGCAATATGTTACATCCATATGACACTCAAAATCTAAATCTAATAAAATAGGAAATCAGGCCAAAACCATTGAGTTTTCTTACCTGATTTTTAGTAGAAACAAAGGCTACCAGTTGTTCTTCCGTATTTTTCAGCTGTTGTCTCTGTTGGGAGACTGAATCTACAACTGACGAATGCAAGAGTTCCAGATGTTGCAGCAACTGTGATTTAAAAGTTTGAACCAAATTCTGGTTTCCAGTTTCTATCTCATTCTTGCGATCTGTAAAGGCAAAGTAGAATAAATATTTTGCCACATAATGAATGTAAAAATTTACTTTACATGGTACAAACACATAGCGTAATGAATGTAAAAATTGACATTACATGGTACAACACCACCATACTGATTTTCGAAAACAACCCATCTACATCCTGTGCAACAATTTCCAGCTCTGATCAGAGATGCAATGCCTACTCAACAAGGGATTTCTCTATTCACAACAATTAGAATGATGTTAATGTCATAAATCAGAGGCATTATATTAAGTAAAATATTCATTTTGCGGCTTCAATATTATCACCCACCAGACTGTAGTAAATTTGAGATATAAAACTCCTTTTTTTAAGTGCATAGTTAGCTTGTCTGTATTTTTCTAGAAGATCTCTCAGGGATTCCTTAGTATCTTCAAGTTTGTTTTGTATGCAAAAGCAAAAGTAAATAACTCTAAAAGTTTTCTGGGACAAAAAATATGGGAAGTATTAAAAAAATGATTGATGTTGCTTCCATCCATACATGTGGTAGCCTCAAGTTAGTTTTTCAAATCCGCACTTGTTATTTATTGAAAACCATGCAGATCATGTAGCTCTTTGATTTTCTGCATGCATGGAGGAGAGAACGTTAAGATAATAACTCAAAGTTGGGTTACATGACTTGACGGGAGAACAAGTCAAATTGTGCAGATACCAGAAAATACCTTGTCCTTGGAATCAAGTTCACATTCATGAAAGTAGAAATTTCAACTTATTTACTCAGACACACCTCTGGTTTGTTCCTGATTTGTTTAACACGAAAAGAATAATCTAGCGTACTCAAATTTTCTTTGAGACAGTGGACTGATGGAGATATGGTAGCAATGATGCAAGTTTTTGTCTTTCCACCAAGAGAATCTCTCAATAACCTGGTTAGTTTGCTATCTCTATTGAAATAGAGGAGTTTAATATTTAATTATGTAGTATACATGCTTCATAGAAGAACAAAGAGATATTCTGTTGATTAAAAGCATATAAACTTATGAGAATGAATCTTACCTGTAAGGAACGTGACCAAAATGTTCTACAAGTGAAGTGATCACACGCCCAAGTGTAAGTAGACTCTTATTGATCTCCCCTGCTTCCCTTGTTCGACTCTGCCATATCCTTAATGTTAGTGTATGATCACCATGTGACAAACCATGGGAACATGAACAAATCAGAAGATCAAGTTATAACAAGATGTAGAGTTGTTTGGTTTCATATTTAAACCAAAAAGGCTCTAGAATATTAGGATACACATTATACTCTTCCAGTGGTTTTTGGGCTCCCATGACTCATTCATGATAATTGAACATAAAATTGCAAAGTTCCATTATCATCCTACCTCTCTGACACCTGAACGTGAAATATTTTCTAATCCAGCTAGGTCTACAAGATTAAGCTTCCCACACTTGATGAGCTCTTTTCCTTCTACATTTGCTTCTTTGATGTGAATAGTAATAGAAAATATAGAGTGTGAGCGGCTGCAAACATGAAGGTCGCTCGTCATTAACAAAATAGTAGTAAAATTAATAATTACACAAGTAGTAAAATTAATAATTGCACATTAAGAGAATGGAATTTGAACTCAGATTACCTGCTCTACTTACTTAACAAAGTTTCTGCAGTATGTCTCTTCGAAGATCCTCTTTCTATTAGATTATATATCTCATTTACACTATATACAATCTCTTCTTCTAGGCCTCTCACAAGCACTCCACCTTTACCATCTCCTAGAAGTGCAATTGACTTTTTCGATTAATCATCAAAGTTCTTAGGAGAATCCTCAATTGCCAATAAATCTCTAATCTCTTCATTGTATATCTCTAGGAATGTTATTTTCATACTATAGTCAGCGCTCTAAGACTCCAGTGATTCAATTATCTGGTGGACTGCTCTAGGTATGACTCCATATATTTCCTTCAAAGGTCTAAATCTTCAAAAATTCCTTCGTGTTTTCCTTACTTGATTGGCAATGAGTGCCATTAACCTTTTCTTTCTCTTTATATTATTGCTTGGTAATTAATCATTTTGTGATGGTTGTATCGTCATTGAGTCTAGAATTTGAATATTAATGTACATTTTACCCCAGCCGATATACAAGTCTTCATTTTGTTTCTCTTACCTGTCATTCTTTGTTTGAGAAAAATTGGAAAAAATATCATATACAATCAGTTCAGGGGCTTCACTGTAATAAAAAATTATTTCATTCCCACCATAAAATTAGGCCTTTGTTTAAGATATGTTGCCCGATATAACATTGAAGCCACAAACCACAATCATTCTTTGCCACTCCTGGCCCTCGTACCTGCTTCTCTTATATTCTTGAGCTCTTATATTCCTGCACTTTAAGATACATTCAATACAGAAGATAGGCTTTGTCAAAATCTGATCCTCATACTCAACACAGTTATTTCATACTTGCTTCTACCCTAGCTCTCAACCTTCACTAAGATGGAAATGATCCTTTGATTAAGGTATGTTTACAGAGATAATACTGAAGCTACAAACTACAAGCCATTTCTGTCATACCCAACCCTTGTACTCAGTATACCTTATTTCACATTCACTCTCGTTCAAGCCCCTAACCACCCAGCCATGCACTGGATCTCTGATTATAGTATATATCTGAAAACAAAAGTACTATTTTATGAATCACATAGCTATCCAAAAAAGTTGAATGGAAACATTTTATCATATATGCCAATATAGGCTTAAATGGGCTGTGATTGATTATCTTCCTTTAGGGTTAGGCTTCTTTGCTTTTTAAGTTATGTTTATTTTATTTATTAAGTTGATTACCTTGTTCTTTTAAATCATTTTTTGAGAGGGACGATGACAGGAGGCGGGAAATGACTCTTGTTCCATGCTCGTGGGGATAGGTTCTGTGGGAGATTGAAGGGTAGGGATGCTTTCCCATCGATCATATAGTGTAATAAATTTTTAAGGGTGTTTTAACATGAAGGCCGGTTTTGATTGCTAAGCATTGTCCAAAAGGGACACATAGCTACATCTACAGTATATGTCTGGTATTTGATGAGCAAGAAATGCATTTAAAAAAAATTCAATCAAGGGTCTATTTACTTTTTCATATAACCATGATTCCCTATATGTTGGAAGATGTTTCCTTATTTCATTGCAGCCCAATTAGGGCTATCATCACCTTTTACAAGAACATTGCTGCATCTTCCATATGGGTGTACCAGCCCACTTAGGATTCCTGCTACTTTTTTTTGGACCATTATTATTAGCTTCAACCTCACACAAAAAACATTGATTCTGGTATATGTATTTAAGATAATGAATATTTGATCCGCAAAACAATTTAAAAGACATCAGTCTGCCGAGACAATCCACAGCTATACCTTCAAAGGAAATTTTTGTAAAGTCTAGTTTATGCACTCTCAGAATGGGTCTTTACTACTATGCTTATTGAATTTATTTGTGTGTCCAGGTAGTTCATTTATAATCAATAGCTTACATAGACCATAGGTGATAAGGGTAGCAACAATAACTTTGTCTATTTAGATGAAATTATAATCATTTCATATATGTTTCTGCCACAACACATTTAAATTTTTAATTCGTTAAGTTCCATTGTCTACTAGATTCCTCCTCGGCCTCGGATGAGTGGTTTCATAGAACCCATACGTCATATCATTTCTTTGTGCTACTAAAGTTCCCATCTGAATCCTTCTCTAGTTGTATGCCCACTCATATAAGGTTTGATTACAGGAAGTTAGGGCGAAAGTCGCGACCCTTCATCATACCTTCCTTCATGTCTGTAGGTGGTAGATAAATCGATTGCAAAGATAATGGCTTTAGAAATGCTCTTTAAAATGATAGAGGTAGCTCTATAAAGACAACAAATGTATTTGTAGGAACACTATGCTGTGAATAAGCAAAAATTGTAGATCAGTTTGTTCAACTGCTCAGGCATTTCACTCTCCATTTGATTCATCTACTTCACAAAGAGCTTTTGGTAGTCAAACATTGTACAAGATACAAGTCAATTTAGACATCACCATGTTTCAAGACAAAATAGATGCAGATGCATAGATAAACTACTTAACCTGATTTCATACTATGCGGTAATCAATTTTTCAATGAAGAAAAGATTACCTTTTCTATTTTGAAAGTTTCTTTATCTATAAAGAAATGGTGGATAACTACTGTACAACTCATGAGGTTGACTTAGACTCTATAGATACTTGTATCGATTTTGTAGAATCTTGTAATACAAAAAAATGGTTTTATCTTTAGTCCACCTATTACTTGAATTAATAATCCAAAACTAATAAAGGGCAGTCCTAAACAGTCCTAAACTAGTGTAAATCATGAATGTTGACATTAATGCTAACTAGAATTTGAAAAAGTGTAATTAGGATTAAGGGCTGATAAAGTGCTCAAATTGTGTGCAAGGGTGGAACAAAGTGTCATCAAGCTACTAAAAAAAAATAGGACCTGGCAGTTTGCACTTGTCAGGTTTGCAGGAAGCTGGACAGTATAGGTGTCGAACCTATCTTGAGGGCTACAAACCTCACCACACCCGCATAATGTGGTGAGTGTTGCCTACGTACCATTAATCTAGAGAGGGATCAAGTTGCATGTCATGGAAAATAATGGCAAACTACACGTGGAGGCAAATACATTTACTGTGAACAAGAAAATGTTAGTTCAGTGTTCGGTGCCCAGGTCATGACTAAAAATGTATGCAAGTCCTTGGATCAATGTTTGTAGGAATTTTGAATCAGTGTTTTGTGTTCAAGAGTATTCATTATGTTGGTACAAACTTGCTGCTAGATGATTGAGGTTTGATTTGGAGGGAAAGCTTTAAATCTTGCTTTACAGTGCCTCTCAAGTTTACTATGAAGATTATGATGTTCGTCATGAATTAGATGACTTTGTTACTTTTATTAATGAATAAGATAATACAAATTGTGATGCACATGGCCACCTAACATCTCTTGTTGGGTGTAAAACATTCATCAACTACTGTATAAAAATCAGATCTCATTGAATAATATCCCATCATGAGGTTCACTCCTCATTATACTCCTTACAAGTCATGTTATTCCCATATGAAATGCTAACCTCAAAAGGAGGTCATGCACAATATGTAAACCAAGTATTGGAGCAAATTTAGAATCAATGAAATTATATGTGCTACTTGAGTCGATCAACACTATGAATAATCTCCCCTAATCCATCCTCCTACTCTCTAGGTATGGTGTTAAGACAACCTTTTGATAATAGCCAAAGATGCAGTGAGCTAGGCAGTTGGCTCTCTTGATGATGTATCCTCTAGAGGTAGCATACTTGCATCAACACGAGATTGTTCATCTCTGCTACTACTTGACTCATCTAACATTTCAACCAAATGAATTTTCCCATTAGCCATGCACCTGTGCCTCATCCCACTTCTCCTTGCATGAGAAACAATAGGATTTCTTACTTAAATCTTACCTATTGCTAACACATTGTCATATGAGTAGATTTAAAACTAAATAAAGAAGATTAAAAACAAATTCGATCTGTTTTAATCTCCAAAAACAGATACAAAACACATTATAAATCTGACATTTTAAAATGTTGTGGTATGCCTTGATGTCAATGGCATTAGTGATCAGATCTACTATGTTTGTTACAACACAACTCCCATGTGGTCTGCTCAGGACACCCTATTTACTATCAATGGGATTCTCCAACACCCTATCTACTATGCTTCATATTGCTGATAAAATAATTCTTCACAAAATTGTTTTCTTTTATATTTAAAGGTTGTCTACTTTATGCACATGTTATACTTACAAGGGATGGTAAAAAAATTATGATATTTGATCGTTTTTCTCTTTTTGTGCTCATTGTCACTCTTCTTGAAGCTGTTATATTGAAATAACTTGAAATTTTACGTGGTTTTGTTACAAAATCACACGACGTTGTGGATTGATATGCACTACAGTCTGCACCCATGAGGCATGAGACATGATCCATCACCATGTCCAGCTGTCCTCAACCACTCTCTCTTAAGTTGCTGCATTGAAGTGTTTTTAAGGTTGGTTTTGACTTGAAAAGACATCCTTCCAACCCCTTTTCCATGTCTGTAATTTGCAAGGCCATAACAGAGGTAGGGGAGGAGGATACTTCGTCAAAATGGGGTTGGCTCACTTTAGATGGGACGCCTTCCTGATGTATATTAACAAGGAATGGATGATTTTTAACAAGTTTTGGGCATCCCTATGATGGCGAGAAAGATGGATGCTTTGACCATTTTTCTCTCTCTTCATCAAGTTGAAAGCTTCACCCACATTTCCTCCTGGTATTGTACTATGTGCTGAAATTTTGGGGTGTTTTTTCCTTGGATTTGAACAAGAGAGTCGAGTGACCTTATTTTCTAGTCTTTGAGCTCTGATTTTGATGGCTGGTTTTCAGGATTCCTCTGACATTCTTCTCTCTAGGTATGCTTACTTCACCTTATATTCATACAGAAAAGAAGAATCCCATATTTCATTTTATTTTCTTTAGCCTTACATTTCCTCAGATATGGGATTTGTTAGTTTCTGCAATGGGCCAAGTTGTTTATTTTTATGGTTTCTTCCTGGTTTGGGTGTGCGGTTTTCAGGATTGATAAAGTGTTTCATGAACAATTGGCGTGGATTTTCTCTTTCCCCTCATCTGAATGTGGAAATACCTGACTCTAACTTGAACCACCACCATCATACTCATCCCCAAGCTACCAATTTTAGAAATGGTGGCGACTGTTATAATGAGCTTGACAGTAGCAATATTGTTGCTTCTTCTATGGAGATGGCTCCTCACATGACATTAAGGCATGACAGATCACTTTTTATCCTCAAGACATTCAACCGCACAGACAACCAAGGTATACATAGAAAAAATATCATGATACTTGAACCACTTTTGCCTAAACATGGGTGTTTTCTGGCCGAACTTCTCACCTTACTGGTAAAAGGAAAACAACAGGTCTCCTTTCCCATGTTTTATGTTTGTTTTTTATCCATTATATTTTATAAACCTCTACATGTACAAAGACTCTCAGGTTCTATATTTAGCTATCTTCCCCAACTCCATCAACATGTTATTAATATTAAAATTATTATCATTGACCCTTGTTTGGGAATGGAGAAAAAAAATTCATTGGTTATTAGGAGGGTTCATTTCAGTTTTTGGGTGATCGATAGGTATGGCTACTTCTTTTGCTAGGAATTTAATACTTATGATTTTCTAAACATCATACTATAGTTTTTAGTCTAGAACTCTCCTTTTCAAGTATGAGTAAGTTACCTAAACCAATTGATTCCCTACCATTCTTTGAAAAACCTTGCCTCATCATTATCTTTTTCAATTTTTGGGAACTCCACCACTATCAAACTTTTTGTATCGTCAACTAATACCTGCATGTTGTTATAACGATTGAAGGTTTTTAAAAAACTAGACAATAGAATTGTGGGTCCTATTATACTCTTTTCCACCCCAGTAGTCATTCTTATCCTCCATAATTAGTCCAGTAGAGGGAGTTTTGAAATAATTTTTAATCATTGTATACAGTCTTAACTGAGATTTAGGAAGCTTATAGAAAGCTTTAAGGTATGTCCATTCCATCCACTTCTCAAATATGTAAAAGTCATGAAATATTTTAATTCCTTTCTCAAACCAAACGAGGGTAGAGCAGCCTCGGGTCAAGGCATGGATAATGTGCGAGTTGTAATAAAAAAATTACTATTCACATGGAGTGTGTGAATGTACGTATATGTTAGGTTTGTTAAAACAAATCATAGAGATAAGGTTTGTATAGATTCTATAGGGATTTTGTTGATAACCCAGACTCCTTGTTTCTAGGAGATATCTTTGTTATTTATATGTAACTCCAGTAAATGAAAGATTAAGAGATTTTTTATTATTGTGTTATAAATTTTGGCAATCTTGAACCAAACATCACATTTGGTATTAGAGAAGATAATATCTGTGATTTCTCATATGGTTTGTTTAATTTTATAAGGGGCAGTGCATCATTTTTTCTTTGCCCCAAATCATGGCAATCCCAATTTGATATAATAGTTTCTTATGATATTGTGTCCTGGTGTAAGGTTATAATCTATGATTTTTTATATACTGCATGTTGCCTATAATATATGAGTGTATGTGCAATTAGTATCATGCCCATTTCCAGCTGACTATTGTTTCATCCATCCCACTTCCAAGAGCACATTCATTGTAATATTGCCCATTGTGTGTTGAACCCTTGTTTGCTAGCGCTAGGCATCTTCCTCTTGCAGTATAGACATTTATCACAACTACAGATCTGAGTAGTCCCTTGGCATTTAAGAGCTCAGTGTGAAGGCAACATTGAAGCTAATATGACCGACTTCTCTGGCAACAATCATCAGCACTTGCATTTCAGTTCATACGTCTGTGATTAAGATTTCGAGGATTGTCACAGTTGTGCCATTTGAACTTGTGAATAAAAGGAAGAGTCCAAGCATTTACAAAGTGTGGGAGGAGATGGATGCAACCCATATTGTCCTGTGTAGAAGTGCATGGTTGCTGGTGCTCAATGAGCTAGGGATGTCATTGAGCAAGCATAGAATTTAGCATGGAATTATGTAGAGGATTTGTGAGTCTAGGGGCATCTGATAGAAAGTGTGGGAAGCCAAAAGAGCTGAGAGGCTGCACCTGGAGTAGAGGACCACTTGGGAGAGAGGTACAGGTCTACTTTGGTGCCATTAGTTGGCAGTGCTCATTTTTCTTTTTTATTATAACGTTTTAATTCTATGAAATTCTTGATTTAAGTCAATCTACAGGAATGATCGAAGGCATCCAAATAATCAAGGAGGTCGTACGCAATGAGAAATTTGGTAGAGAAGCAAGGATAAGAACCAAGTTAGAGGAAAGCTACAAGATGAGCTCATAGAGCAGATCAATAAAGTTTAATTTAATCTAGTTTTAGTTTTAAATAATTGTTTTACGATATGCCATATTAGATTGTGTTTCAAGTTCTTAGAAATTGGGGGATTATATATATAGTCTATTTTGTCAAAGTTGTTAGCTCAATAAAGTGTGGTGTCACTTAATAGGTTTATAGTAATTAGGTTTCATTATTTTAGTATAATGGTCAGTCAAATAGTGACTGTAAAATTGTCAATTTTATTAAAAGTCTTAGGTTTAATTAAAAAATAATCCTTGTTAATAATTGTTTTAGGATATGCCATATTAGATTGTGTTTCAAGTTCTTAGAAATTGGGGGATTAAATATATGGTCTATTTTGTCAAAGTTGTTAGCTCAATAAAGTGTGGTGTCACTTAATAGGTTTATAGTAATTAGGTTTCATTATTTTAGTATAATGGTTAGTCAAATAGGGACTGTAAAATTGTCAATTTTATTAAAAGTCTTAGGTTTAATTAAAAAATAATCCTTGTTAATAAGTGCATTTTTAGTTGAATACGACACCCATCAAAAAATGTTTTGATTATGAGGGCTTTCAATTTTCATGGAGAATATTGTTTTTGTGGTGATGTTTCGAAACAAAAGAGGAAAAAGGTGCCTAACTTTGGGGGCTTCAATCCTCGACCTTGTCGTGTACCACGAAAGGGAGCGCACCCAAGGCACTACTCGGGGACCTTGAAAGGGGCACTACCCCTTGACCCCGCTAGGGGATATCGCCCCCAAACCCTCACTTTGGAATTTTAGATCCAAAGCAAAAATTGGTGGGGAAGCTGCAACAATATAAGAGGGTACAAAATCAAGCTTCAAGAAGTGGATTGATTTAGATTTGATCATATTATATGTTTTGTGTGTGCATCAATTTAGAGGGAGATATGAAAGGATTTATGAGCAGGATATGCCAATATGTAATTACAATTATAAAGAGATAAATGCTAATGCTGTGAAGTTTTCATGCCATACATATGTGCATAAATATTTATGTCTCTAATAGATTTCTCCCACTTGGCCTTGTAGTATGTTTCCAAGATCAACCCATGAAAAATTTGAGCAAAAGCTTTACCAAACCTTTAAGAATAATAAACGTTTCAGCAAACCAAAACTTTCACAGACTGAATTCACTATTTGTCACTATGCTGTTGATGTGAGAAACTGCTTCGATTTACTTGTTATTTGTAATCCCTCTATTCTTACCAGCAGTTCCTTTTCTATCATGGGAATTCTGATTTTTGTCTTATGCATCTGGCAGGTTACATATCAAACTGATTTGTTCCTTGACAAAAACAAGGATTATGTTGTTGTAGAGCATCAAGGTCTATTAAGTTCTTCAAAATGTTACTTTGTTGCAAGTATTCTTCCTACTTTGCCTGGGGAATCTTCTAAGTCAAAAAATTATGTCTTCTAAACCATTGCTTCTTTTAATCTCTGCAATTATTTTTTTCTAACTACTATTGTATTGTTAATGTTTGAATAATCACTTTCTGGAAATTTTGATAGGTAGTGATACATGTTTTTTGCTGTCATAAATACTATTCAAAAGGTTTGTGGTATTATTAACTCCTTTAAAATTTTGTGTAGCAACAATTTCAATCTATCCTGGAAACATTGAGCTCAATAGAGCCTCACTACATAATATGTGTGAAACCGAACAGTGTTATAAAGCTAGGCATTTTTGAGAATTACAATGTTTTACAACAACTACGTTGCGGGGTAAGCAGCCTTTGGCCTAAGATTATTACATTTTGAATTCAAGTTTTCTGATGAATTGTATGAAATTTCCTGGTTCAGCCAAAAGGATAGCATACAGAAACATCGATTAGAATGTGTGTCTCATCTGCATTGCAAGGTGTCATGGAAGCATTCATGATTAGTTGTGCTGGATACCCCACAAGGCAAACATTTGATGAATTTCTTGACCATTTTGGTATTCTCACCCTTGAAGCATTGGATGTGAAGTAAGTCTTCAAAGTCTTTGACACCATTTTCATAGAATAGCTTGGAAATAATCATTCTTCAAATTTTTTATGTTGCTTGATTTCAAATTTCAATTGTTAGCACAAATATCATATTCTAATATGGAGACTTCTTACCATATGTTGTAGCTATGATGAGAAGTCTGCAAATAAAATTTTACTGAAGAAAATGCGTCTCCAAGGCTTTCAGGTATGGCCAATTGCATGTCTGCACATGTCAGGGCAATTAGTTTCCTTTTGCTTGTTTCAAACATCTTTTATTACATGTTATACTGGAACAATTGCATTTGCTTGTTGTAAAAGTTAGTATTATAAAGGTGGCCTATCTAATCACAACCTTTTACGTTCCATATTCTACTAACATATCTCTTAACAACTTTCGTTACTTAACATATTTTCATCCCTGACAACTCTTAATGCCCTTTTCACCTCGTAGTTTCTAATTACCCATATTTACTAATATGCAAACCATCACTTGAAGATGATTGATTATCCCAACACCCTACCTAATTAATCATTTGAGAGGATATTTGGTCTTTTTATTTCTATTATTCTCACTCACTTAATTTGCATGTACCACCACAATCCATACTGAAGAGATTCTTGAACATTCACTAAATGCTTGCACTCCTGTGACGTGCAATCCCTATGAAACCCCTTCCTTCTACATAGTTAAGAATGCTGCTTGTTATCAGTTTTAACTCCTCCATGTTGCTGACTTTAGGAAAATCCAACAAAAAACTAACATGCAAAGAAACTAATCTAAAGACAGAACAAAAAATGTAGTTGAATATAATATAATTTTATTGACAATGGAGCTTTGATGTTCCATACATCCACAAGGAGAGAATCAATCACTTAAGAAAATTACCAAGTACATAAAAGTATAAATTGCAAAACGTAAATTAGAGCAAAGATCACAATTACTCATGTTTATTGTGGATTATCTTGACTCATTTTCTGTTATACAGGGGCATTTTCATCAATTTGCTTTGAAGCAGGGTAGATTTAATTGGTCTAGTATTGGTGACTGTTGTGCCTCAATGGTTTCACTGGGCATTGTTTGTATATAATGCTTGTATGTTTTTACTCAATTTTGATGCATGTAGTGTAGAATATCCACTAAAGAAAAAATAGATGAATAATGGCTTCTTTTTTGTTTTTATGTACAGGATTATATCAGAAGATTTTCACTAGGCATGTGTAGAATTCCAGGGATTATAATTTCTGAGGTTATTCCTTGATATAAGTTATGAAAATGGATTGATAGTAATGAGTTAGTGATAACTAATTTTTTAGAACAAAATGTAAAGATCAGGTCGATTTAGTAAAAAGTAATTATTATCCTAATTTAAATGTAATTTGTTAATACTTTTGGCAGAATTGGAGTAAAATATGTGATCATAATTTCTTAGAATCCAATGCACCTTCGCTGCTAACAATAGTAGAGAATTGCATCAAAGTTGAGACAATCAAAGTGAAGAACACGAAGATGACTGCTACCGATGGAGAGACAATTGATCAAAAAGGAAGTTGCTCCAAATTAAAGTGAAGAAAAATAACCTCAAAGTAACACTAGGGAATCATATGGATCGCTTGAAGTTGGTGGTGGAGAGAAGGTGTTAATATTATATATCAAGGGTTAACAGAATTCAGACACCCTTTTGTACTTTATCATTGTATTTCAAGGGTTAACAGAATTCAGAAACCCTTTTTTATTTATCTTATTTGATATTAATAAAATATTTGTGGACCCATATATTGGGCACAATATTTAAATTCAATTGTTGTTAATTTATAATATTAATTACCAGACCATTCCGACATCATAGATGATATGTAACTTCGCTGATTGCACTATATGATATTTGGTTATTATGTAGTTTTAAAATTCATATTTTTCATTCTTTAAATTCGTATTGTCTCTAGAGAGACAATAAAAATTTAAATTAGTATTGTCTCCAGAGAGACAAAATGTTAGTATTCGGTATTGTCTCTAAGGAGACAATAATGATATTGTCTCTAGAGAGACAAAAATGATTGTCTCTCAAGAGACAAAATATGTATCAATCATTATTGTCTCTTGAGAGATAATAATTAGAGACAATATTAGAGACACCCACTTTGAGAAAATAATAGAGACGATATGCAACTTTTTTATTGTCTCTATTTGAGACAATTTAGTCAAATTTTGTCTCTATTAATGTCTCAAATGAACCCCCCTTGTAGTAGTGGAAGGGAGGCCTGAAAAATGGTATTGGGAGGGGTGAGGCCATGTTGCTTTTGTTTCTTGTGTTAGGGTTTTCTTTTTTATTTCAAAGGCCGCCCAATTAGATATTTTCCTAAGAATTCTCACTTTTGTGACTCAAAATTCTCCTACTACTGTTGTTTCTCCTCCTCTGCCATGAATCCTTCTGTTGCTGTTGCTTCTCCTCCTTTGCCATAGCCTCTTTCTAAGAGCTAGACTAAAGCCTCGATTTTTATAAAAACTCTATAGTTGTCATCGTGGCAGCAAAGTTAACGAAAAGGATTCATTTCAATATTTAAAACATTTGAGACTGCAGCTTTTAAAACTATATTCTTCTTTCAGAATTCTAAGTGTCAGGAACTGAAAAGATAATATTAATTAAAAATAAATATAAAAAAATTAAGATGCAAACGAAGACTGCAGATAAAAACAAGTTTAGAAGGAAAATATTGTAATGCCTATCCATGCAAAATATAAAGCGTCGGCATTTTCTGTCTTCTTGGCCTCAAAATTAAAATTTAAATATAAATAAACATTTTCTTTGAATGATTCATCTTTATTTGATTGGATGGGTACATGAAATAAAAGAACACTTTTATTTGCTTCACTGAAACATGGACCTTTTTCATTGAATGGTAACAGTGATAAAATAGATGACATGAAAATTAGTTTTTATCTCTAAGGAAAGCACTGACCAACGCATTTTGGATGAATCTTTTCTGACTTTTGGTATAATTTTGGAAATTTTGGCTAAAGACGAACCTGGTAAACAAGTCTCAAGTGCAATAAAGATCCTTAACTTCAGTCATCTCCCAACCACCCTACCTACCACCTGTATGACCTTCTTGGTTTTTGTCCTTGCGTGAGGGAGATGGGAGTCGGTAGAGTCCCATTTTTTAACTCACCTAGATCTCTTTTGGATCCTGTATTCAATGCGCATGGTTAGGAGGTGCATTTTCTGGAGCTACAGGCATTGGGAGGAGGGAAAACGTGTTTGATTGATGTTCTTTCCTTTCTATGCAGTCTGGTTCCTATTTTCTGCTAAACGAACCCTCTTCCTCCTTTTTTTTTTGGTTTTCCTCCTTTCCCTTGGGCACTGTGGGGTGTGTTCTGGTCGGGGATCTATAGCACAGCCTGCAACAACTCTTACCTTGGCGGCAAGCACGTTATAGAAGGTGGAAGCCCTTTTTCAGCGCCTCCAACAAGCAGGTCGTCCAACTAAGTGTTATCTATTCTGTATCGAATGCATCCTCAATTCGGGATTCTCCTTCAAGATATTTGTATCAAAATCGACGAAGTGACAGTGAGAGTGTTGCAAGGGACGCATGTGAGAGATTTACATCGATATAAATAAATCCTTACAACAGGATGGACGATGTATGTTGACGGGATGATCATTTTATCATTTATGTGTTCTGTCCATTCTGTTTCTGGTCATTTTTGGGACCCGTTTATTCTGTACCATGTTTTTTTTCCATCTAGTGTTTCATTTGTGTTGTGCATCTGCGTAGTGTGAATGGGCCCCTTCTATCGTATGTATATGGTGCTTGTTTTTTGTGCTTGTATTTATGTTTGTAGCCACTGTGAGCAGTATTTCAGATTAGAAAACAAAAAAAAATGGAGGCGGCATCATATCATGAGGGAAAACAGAGAAACCAAGGCAAAGGACATATGCAGATACAGAGGCAGAGGCAAAGTAATTAATGTGTCCTTGATATGTTCCAAAGCTTTGGACGCTTTGGACGAGTATAACAGCCCAAGGGGTATCAATTTTGTTAAGCGGCCATTAATTATGCAGGGTAGACACAGAAACAGAGGCCAAGGAGGGTGACTTTGGAATCGAACACCACTTGCTCAGGGGACGTGCACTTGTAGCTTTCAATTGTCTCATTGGAAATCGAGCACGGAGATTGAATTCACTGGGGTGTGTCTAAGAACAAATGGGAAAGTCTTCACGAGGTCAATCACAAGCCTCCTCTGAGATTCAGGTGTTGCTTTCACAGCTGACACAAAGTGAAGAGAAGCTTCTTATCTCAGTAATGCCACTCACTTTTATGCATTTTGAAAATAATGTTTTGGTGGCCTCTTGCGCCTTTCTTTTAGAGCTTTGTGGATTATCTGCTAGTGTGCTTCGTGTGGATGTTGCTTCTTTATGTCGGATATCCTCACTTTACCAAAGCCTTGGGTCGAATGAACATTCAAGCCTGTCTAAATCTCATGATGTCACACTCTTTTCTAGTTCTTTTGAAGATCATGTGGCAACTTCTCTTGCTCGTGCATTATCAGATGAAGACGGTGGATGGGGGTTACACATTGAAGGTCACAGCACAATTTTTGGGACAGTACTAAACTATGTAACTTTGAGACTTCTTGGCCAAGGGTCTGATGGAGGAGATAAAGAAGCAATGGAAAAAGGTCGTGTATGGATTTTGGACCATGGCAGTGCTACTGCTATACCTTCATGGGGAAAAATGTGGCTTTCGGTGCTTGGAGTATTTGATTGGTCTGGAAACAATCCATTGCCTCAAGAGATTTGGCTTCTTCCATATTTTCTTCCCATCCATCTAGGGAGGATGTGGTGTCACTGTCAAATGGTTTATTTACCAATGTCATATTTTTATGGGCGGAGATTTGTGGGACCTATAACTGAGACTGTTATGTGTGCAAAGTTTACCGGAATGGTTATTGTTTCTCTTGCATGGTATTGGGACACCGTGTGGGTGAGAAGCGTGTGTTTGGTGGAGAAAGAATTTTGGGACTACTGGGAGAAGGGGTCTGCTCGTGCGTGGCCATGAGATATAGCATTTAAAACAGGCATGATAAGCCCTAACCCTCTCTCTTAATGATTTATTTCTTTTAGCATGTAGATAAATCAATAACTACAACTTTGTTCGAATGTTGTAGATGTGGGTTTCTTTTGGAATGTGGATGTGTTTTTGTTTTACTAAATAGATAGCGTTTGGACTCTGGATATCTTATAATATGTATTTACACATATTGACTCCTTCTTGAAAAGAGATGCTCAAAAGAGACAAGCCTTCCAAATGACTTTTAATCATAATTGCATGAGCTGATCTCTCCCCCTTTACAATTTATTTTATTTACTGTTTGAAGTAGAAGAAATCTCTACATCGATTCTTGCCTACTGATTTTATAATGTTGGTTTCTCTTTTGCCTTGATTATTCCTTTGAATGATGGTTTCTGTAGAAAATAGTATGGAGCGTGAATGAGGTTTATAATTTTTCTTGTATTGTTTATATTATGTAGAACATGGCTTGAAAAAGGGAATTTCCGATATGAATGTATTTGGATTTTACTGTGGTTTTATAATAATTTAAACTCCCACTAGGATTGGGGGCTTCCATTTGGGAAGAGTCATACTAGTTTAATTGGTCTTCTAGATAGCTCCATCTGAGTCATTCGATTATCACTTACCTTGGGGATTATTGAAAACCCCTCATCAGGCCCTCTGCTATTACTATTACTATGAGCTTATTATTAGATTAGAACCCTCCTGAAGCATGTGTTAATGGGTTTTCTATGACCTTTACGAATATGTTATGCACGCAAGTCATTATCCTTTGTGGATAATTATTGGGCTTAATTTTTGAGGCACTACTTGGATCCTTGAATCGGTTAAAGTAATATTGGATACATCGACATCACTCAAGTTTGATTGATATGTGATGCCCTCATGCTTATGAATTCAGGCAATGCCTGAAATATAAAATTATAAAATTATCTTATACTTGACCTTGAAGCTTGTCGAAAGACGTTCGGTAGAAAAATAGATGAATAGGGAAGTTAAGATAACTACCCTAAAATGGATTCATGCACAGCCTTAAGTAAAGGTAACAGCTACCATAATGGGACTGAGCATACCATGTATGCCAGTAAGGATATAAGTCCACCTGAAATTATTTAACTTCATTTTTATATAACAATAATTAATACCCATAAATTGGTGTATGCAAGTGGAGGTTGAATTATATGGTAGGATATATTATGTTATCAGGTAACCAGTAAGGATAAATATGTTATTTCATTACTTGGTTAACGGGTGGAATATTTTCTGGTATTTACGATGATTATTATGTTAGAGATAAAATTTGATACTTACATCTCAATTGGGAGTTGAGATAATGTTGATACTTGTATTTATAGTGGCTTGGACCGTGCTTACTTATCTTAGTTAGTCAAATGTATCTTTGACATATTAGCAAAACATGACAATTTTTGTTGATCGTAACTCATTCCAATGAGTTGGACCCTTGTACTATTAGAAACATATAAAGACATGGAATAAGCAACCAAAAGGATACCTAAATATTACATGAACTTGTGGATTGGTGGAATCTTTGTTAACATAAGTATATCCTTAAAATTGTGAGATAAATATCCAAATTATACTTACATATCACTGATTTTCTATGAAGGTTAGATACTTGGGTAATATCGATGATTAATATAAAATTGACACTTGTATTTATTATATAAACTTAATATCGTTGGTGCTTTTATTTAATTGAAAGATAACAATGTTGGATACTTATATATGTGAAGTAGGTCGAGGGTATTAGGTGAGCGTTATTATTATTACTATAATTTAAGTATGATTTATTGCACGGTTAAGATTGTATATCTAGTCACTTGGAATTGAGTCCTTATGTAAGTAGATCTTAAAGAAGTGAACATTAATGAGTAGGAAATGTATTATCATGAGATGTGTAGTTAAGTTTTAAATGTATGTTAGAAATTTATTTGATAAGGAGTGTTGCAAACTTTCATTTATTTAAATGCTAGATGGGATAAATTATTAGGTGAGGTTTATATCTTATCATGCTCAAAAATGGCGAACTGACTCTAATAAATATTTGTGCAGATGGATTATGCAAGTAGATTAAAGGAAAAGAGTGTAAAAGTTTCATCAGTTCAAATTATGAAGTTCTTTGTAGAAAGTTCAATGCGTTGTAAATTTTGTAACTTTGCTTGCCGGGAGTTTAGAAAATCTCTTGTCTTGGTATGTTTGGAAAACTACGTGGTGAAGTGTTCTTTCCCTATTGTTGTTAGACTAGTAACTTACCTTGGTGAGAAATGCTATTAAATCATTACATTGGCATAAGTATTATAAAACCATGATTTTGAGAATAAAGTGTTAAGTCAAAACTCTCTGACACCTTGTAATGATGCGATATAAGTAAAATTAAATGGAGTGGATAACCCTTATAGAAGTTAATTAAAATATATATATTCCGATAAAATAATGTAGAGATGACTTACTTGAAAACAAGAGATTTCTGAAGTACTCAAAGGTGAAACTATCCTTGTAAAGTAAAATTTTATAAATTGTTACCCCTAGCTAAACTGGCGAACACTACCCCTTTTGGGTGAACTCTTAAACAAGCTTAAAGGAAAACAATGATTAGTTTATGGAAGATAATAAGATTTAGCAAGTAGGAGAAGACTTTAAGTGAACTACTCTACACTGTATAAGAAAATAACTCGGTTAGTAAGATGAAATTGTGCGAATCTTATATCGAATCTCTTTGAAAACATGAGTTATGAGTAAAAGGGTGTTTTGTCAAAATACATAACCTCCAATCAATTCTTACTGTGGTTTGCCCTAGATGTAAGTGTGTTTTGTGGTTGGACTTCTATGTCGTCATGTCTAAAAGAAAAGTAAATTGTCCTTGATAGGTGTGAACGTTTCTGTGCTGCCTTTATGGCCATCCTTGTATCGAGTTCTTCACAGAGTTAGTTGTATCTTTGGTGACGACATGTTGCGTCATGTTATGTGTCAAGCAAGTCAAAAAAAAAATATCCTATCTTTTACTGTGTTGTTTGTGTGTGTGAATTTTTTTGGGTCGTTACAAATACAATGAGGAGAAAAGGAGGATTAGCAGAGAAGTTACAAAGAAATAGAAATTACACTTTAGAAAGGCCTATCGGCCAAATATCATTCAATATAAATAATTATATTCAATATTTATTATTGATTTTTCAAATTTAGAACGAGGAAGAAGTATTAGATTTGATTTGTATAAACAAAATTAAAAAAACAAAATCGGTCGGAGAAAACATCGATGATCCTGTTGTCTTTTCACAGTAATATTGATTCGAAATATCCTTTCCAAAAGAAATCCATTGGGATTTCAAGAATGATATAAAACAGCAAGATTAAATAAAACCAATAAAAATTCACTGACAGAATAAAACAACAGAAGACTAATGGCTGTAAACCACTCAAATCATTTCTTCAGCTTCTATACTAATAAGAAAATCATATCGGTAATAGCAAAATCAGGTTTTTATTTATAATAAATTTTATAAAATCAATGTTTCATGCCGCAGAATCGGGAGCCAAATCTATTCAATAGCCTTGTGCACGACTCGGGCTATTATCATTATCTTCTACTTCCCTTGATTGGATAGGCAACATATTCACAATCAGAAATATGTTGAAATGAATGTCTTTATGGGTGATATGGGTGATGTGTAGACCAATCTGAAAGGACAGATATTTGATAACCCACACAAATGCTGTATATATCCTGCTTATTCAGTCATGTCTTTACTGAAATCGTCGCTGTATATATCCTGCTTAATCAGGAAACAACATTTTATCAACCATGAAGATTGACACGAAGACAAACAAGTTTCAAGGTTGATGGCATTGATTGGATATTTAAATTTATATGTAACGGAATTTCAAATGAAAACACAATAGAATTGTATAAATTACTGGATCTCGAACAGTATTTCCTACTTCATCCAATAAAAAGGCTGAATTCAAACCGCAGTAAAATTCCATTTTCAACAAATCTCTAAAGTTGAGACTTCTTATTTCTTCCTTTCTCATTTGCTTTTAAATAAAAAAAAACAAAGCACTAGGAATCCTTTGCAACGTTATTTATGGAAGGGAAATTACACCCAAATCTCAGTATCAAACAAATCATTCATAAATTCATTGTTGTTGGCGGAAATCAACGACAACGGACGAATTCTGCATAGAGAGTTTTCATATTTACGAGTAAACCCTTCATACGAAACCGAAATGTGAAAGTTTCACCTGCAGAAACTGAATACACATACTCCTTGTAATTGGCAAGGCCAGCGTCGTTGGTCATCTGCAATAAAACCTGTTCTGCATCACAACTTTTGCAGGTATTTTCCACTGTAACATTATATGGATTTGTATACAGTGGGAAGGGTGGACTTGTGTCCTCCATCTCCTCCCATGAAAATAATATGTCATTTAAACTACACGACCGCCCTGCATTCCCAAATCACATATATATAGAACAAGAATGATAGAAATCAGGTAATTATTTTCAAATAAATTTTTGCATAATAATGATGAGATATCAAATAATAAAGGATGAGATATAAATTATACTGTTCATTTAGCGTAATGAAATTCCTTCAATATTTAATGTATTAAGAATCCTGTACACATAACCCTTACAAATTCTAGATTGAATTGAAAAATAAAAAATAAATACTTACCCTCTGTAGATGGAATTACAATAATAAGCAGAGAAAACCAGATAATCTGGAATTTCATGTTGATGGTTCAAATTTCTACCTTAATCGAATCCAATAGATGACAATGTTTTATAGGCTTCAATAAATAGTTTTTCAGGAGAATCTCATTGCCCATTTAATTTAGTTAGTTATGGATATGCCAATAAAATTTAAATTTGGGTCCATCTGAACGATCGTATCCAATACTACGAAATTAGCAAATGCATTACGTGTAATATAGCAAATGCAATTAATACAACATTTAATGTCGTTAACAATTCTTTTAGTCTTTTTTTTTTTTTTACTTTTATTTTTGAAGTATGTTTTTTTATTTTGGTTGTTTTCCAATAGTGTTAGAAGTCTAACAGCTTAACATTGCAGAATGTTGGTTTAAATACATAAATATATTAACTAATTGTATTAAGCAAAGAGTAAAATTTAATTAGTATTTTTTATATCTAAGAATTAATTAATTTTAAAGAAATATAAATTTTTAATATATATTTAATTAGAAAAATAACATGATTTTAATTAATAGAAAGTCTCCAATAATTAGAATTTGAGTTATGAGATTGTGTTGACTAGTTTTGTTGAAATTGTTTGCAATGTGTTATGTATTTTGCATTGATCTTAACAAGTTGGTTGTGTGTAAAGTTTTCGTGCAAGATTGGTTGCACAATGATATATGCTATACAACATGAGTCATGGGTTGTATAAGCATTAAACATTGTTGTGAGAGTTGTGTAGAGAAAATATTTTGTAAGATGACTAAACATAGCGAGGTGTAATAGTGTAAGATGGCTGAACATAGGGAGGTGTAATAGTCTTTTCCAATAGTGCTTGATGTGCTATATAGTATGGTGATTTATGGAGTTGAGAAACAATATGATGCACGACAAGTTCATCTTGAAGTAATAACATATAATTTTATGATTGAATTTCGCAGAACAAAAATGTAAATAACATTTTAATCATATTTCACTTTGAATTGGGAAGGAATATTAACAAATGACAACATTTTCCAACAATTTTATAAGACTCATTACATTCCCCTTGCTAGGGATAATCTAATTGATGATATTATAATTTTTCTCATCATTTAGGGAATGTTGTTATTCATTGTTGTAGACACAAAATCACGCATTTACTACTATTATTATTCTGCCAAGTATGTTGTTTTATATATGGATCATGCATAAGAAGAGTATTCACTGATGACCTATTCCACAATCCATCCACTTGTCTTATTGGTCTTTATTTACTTTTATCTTGCACACTTGTCACTCACACACATAGTTTTGTTCAGGTCTCAGAGATCCCTAGTTGTTAGTTCTCACTCATTTGTCGTTGCCTATCTTCAGACAATAACACCCACAGCTAGACAAAAGCGCCAGGTGCTCCTGTTCATCCTAGCTGCCCTTTTCCTCTTTATGTGTGATCTTATTTTTTATGTCTGAGGTGGGTATTTTTGGTTTTCCCTCCCATCCCCCAAGGTACAAGTAGAAATGTTTGGTCATTAATGTTGAAAGACAAACAAGAGATCCCTATAGAAACATAACATACATACCATTATATGGGTAGACTATTATTAACAAGGGATAGCTATCTACATAGAGAAAGGGACTGAATTTGGGAAATTTTCCACATCACGCAATGCATAGGAAGGAGAGTGCATTTTATTCCATTCACACATTTTCATTTTATCTAGCTATTTCCCACTATCTTAGCTCCTTTGGTGCAAGTGTGACCTAGGAGCACTATTACACACACACAAACATACAGAATAACATTCGATCTAAGATGTAGTACAATGCTAAGTTGTGAGTACACAATTATGGTGGTCGAGGATACTCTAGGCCCTCATTTTGCATCTTTCTATGTTTAGGGTTTGAAGCTTTGTGTGGGTTTTTGTAGGTGATTATTTATCACAGGTTTACAGTGACATCAGCGAAACAAGTGTGACACTCACGTGATCACAAGTGAATAATTACAAAGACCTAGTAACGATATTAGAATCAGATTCCAACCATTTTCGTAGTCTAGGGAGCCTAGATGTCAGATCTGAGTGCCACACGAGCCCTCATCCTTCTCTAGACGTCCCACTCCGGCTAGATCTGGCTCTATTGTAATTTTTTTGAGGTTTGTTATGGTGCTTTGTTCCATTGTTCCATCACACTACCTAGTCCCAAGTCACTGCGAGTTAATTTAAATTCTAGTAAGTAGTTTATCCCTCTTATTTCGTTTCATTTATAAAATCAAATAATTTATGTAACATTCATATTTTAGTATATTTTATTTATAGGAGTTCAATACATTTTAGATTCATTATAAAATTCAGGGTTTATTGAGTCATTTTCGTGAACTTGTAGCTTAGAACTATTTTCCCTAGGATCCACTAAAAACCCTAATGGCTAAGGATACCTCATCTCCTTCTCAGGTAATCATGCCTCATGTCAGTATAGATCATGTTTATGATGAGGCAACCATGTCCGAGCTCACTGCTCTATATCGTGATGTTACTATGTGAAATCTGTAGTGCACACTTCCCTTCGACACTTTTGATATTGATCATGATATTGCTGACTATAATATGGACAGTATAATAGTTTTGATTTAGTATGGTGTTAGATGTCAGATCATGGATTGTTCATGACTCTAATTCATACATGATGCATGATGATTATGTAGTGCCCACTTCCCTTCGACATATTTTGATATTGATTATGACATTTTTGACTATATTATGGACATTATTGGGACTTTTGATTTAGTATGAGGATTAGATGTTAGAGCATGGACTATTATTGACTTTGATTCACATATGATGCAAGATGATTATTATAGACATTTTATATAGATGTTTACATGTTGTTGGACATGGTTATATATATTTATGGATGTTGTTAGGAAATGTAATATTTAGATATATTGAGTAGACCGAGAAAATTGAATTAAAATTGATGATGATATAGTTGTTGATGAAATTGTAAATGATATTGTTGATTGTCTGGATGTTGTTGTGATTCATATATATATATATATTGATTATTTTGAAATTATATTTATATTCATTTGGATGTTTTGAGATAGACAAGAGGCCGAAGGAGGTATTTGTGTTTTGCAGGTTCAAAAAAAACACAACACACATGGGGGGAATTGAGACCAACCACATTGGAATTATAAATGAATTCAACAAGGTCACCATGGCAACTTGTATTTGTTGTGTGTGTTTGATTGTTGTTAGGGATTCCAATGGGGGATCACCTTCAAATGTTACCAAGGGATTTATGTTTTTTCTTTTAATTGGTCCTTTGATAATGTTGTATGTGTTTTATAGGTGATGTGCTTTCTGTTTTCATTACTGAATTAAAATGTGGTAAATAGTGCGATTAGTCATATTGTTAAAATTAATTAATTAAAGTGGGTCATAAGAAAGTAATTATTATATTTTTTGGCCTAAAATTAAAGTGTTGTAAGAAATGTGTAACTGATGTGTAAGAGATGTGTAAGTTGATTTTGGAGTATGAAACACTCCACCTTCTTTGAAATTCGAATTTATCCTTCGAGACTGATTTTGGAGGCTTCTGAGACAAGTTAAACTCATCCCATACCTCTTAAATTTTCATACCAACCTTACATATGATTGGAGGGTTAAATTTATACCTTCGTTATGCATTTTTTTGTAAGTCAAGTTGTATGTTTTAATTGCACTTTCTTACATGTTTTCAATTTCAGTCCTTATGGATGTGGGCTTATTTTCGAGTGCGTAAGTAAGCTATTATATTATTCACCCACCTATTTATTATGCATTAGAGAATGATGTTGACCTTGGGTGTTGGAGTTGAGGATTTGTGAATCGGCATCCTACATGGATCCACCTCATCCTCTTCTCCTCCATCTTCTATATATTCGAATTCCTTGGATTTTTTTTGCGTTGCTTCAATTTTATCACTTCATTTTTGGTGACTTAATTTTTTTTTTGGAGCTCTTACAAATTGGGGGAAAGTTGGAGATTGTTGCATACTAGTTGATTGTTCATCTCTTGGATTGTGTTGCGTTGGAGAGATTGTTGTTTTGAACTTGGAACAAACCCCATCATGGAGGGGTAAGATCCTAGCTCTTGGAAATGCTCTTCTTTTATTTTTATGCATATTTGAATGGTTGAATGTTTGGATGTTCCATTTTATTTTTTGGCTGGTTGGGTAGATGGCCTAGGAAATGGTGTAGGAGAAGACTACGGGGTTTTCTTTTGGGAGGCAAAAGTGTTTTGTGGATGTATAAGTGTGGAGGGAGTTTGGATTTGGGTTCCACCTTACAAAGAAATAGCTTGCATTTCTTTACTCCTTATAGGGTGCCATAAGAGGTTGGGGAGGCATAAGAAATGGGAGGAATAAGGGAGTAATTGGGGAAGGCATAAGGGCATGTCAGGGTTTTGAAATGATATATTTTGGCAGATTGTTCTCAATTGGTTATACACATTTCCCCTTTGGGAGGTATAAGCAACATCCCCCATAGTTTTTTGCTCCTTTGGCTTATATGATGAAGCCTGAGTGTTGTTTGTTGTCTTTATTCTATTTTTGTAAACTATAGTTTTGTTTTGGACTATGTGTTGAATGTGAAAATATTCTTGTATTTTGTGGAAGCCTATTGTTGCCATGAGTTGAAACACATTACTTATTGCTTGTGGTTGGGGCTCGGGGACCAATGAAGAGGGAGGCTTCCCCTTTTCATTGGATGTATTGGTTGGGTGAAGAGTGTTCCTTTTCCCCATGTTCTTTTGTGATCAAATTGAAACAAAGAAAACGAAGGATATTCATGTTGTTGTTCTGGAGTAGAGGAAAAAGACACATTTGACAGCCCTTGTTGAAATTATTCTTATCGTAACCCTTTTGCAACTTTGATGTGGATGACCTTGTACATTATTTGTGATGGAAATATGGTTTTTATTTTCTATGAAGGTTGTAATTAGAAATGTTAAAGAGATATACTATGTTTTCTGGTTTTGAATAAATGTGGAAGAAATTGTATTCTGTATATTGTAATAGAGGAAGAATCCAGAGTTCTGATAGTCCCTTTTGAAACTTCTTTTGTAACATTTCCCACCTTGAATTGGATAATCTTGTATATTATTGTGTTGGAAATACTACTCTATTTTAGCTATGAAAGTTGTAATTGATTATGGAAGAATATATCTTGTATTCATTTTTGTGAACAGAAAAGAAAGATATGCATTTGGTATGTTGTATTTAGAAAATAAATGGGAAAGAATTTGTAAGATATTCCTTTGAAGTAATAGAAGTGTTTTTCCTTGTTCATATGATATTATTTCCATTGGATATCTGTGTTTAATATACATTAGGAAATATTTGTTTGTAAAAGTGAAAAGGAAGCACATATGAAGAAATATTGCACTGCTTTGTCTCATTGGAAATGTTTAATTTTGAAAAAAATAGAAGCTGCATTCTTGTCTCTATATTTTGATTGAAGGAAATAAGACTATATATAACTGGTAGGGAATAAATTTAATGTTTTATTGCATGGAAAAAGAGATAGTTTAATATCAGTTCTTGAAATGTACAAACTTCATTACTACTTCACTATATACTTTGCAAATTCCTTTTTATCAAATGTCCATAACAACCCTACAAATATATAAGAGAGAAATGAAATATTCAGTTGGACTTGATGAGATTTGAATGATCCCCAAACTAAAGTAAATCACTGAAGAAATTTTTAAAGAACCTTTCAAATTAAGAAAAGGAAAACTTGCAGGCTTTCTGCTGTGTAAACATTGGTAATTTTTGAAATGGAAATCAATCAAACAAATTGACCTTTGTTTTTTTCCCCACATTCTTCCAACTACAAACCTCCATGTCTTTTTCACATGTTGAAGGAGAAAGAATGAAAAATTTGAACAATATTTAAAAGTTAAAATGACCAGTTCACTTTTTAAGTGACAGCAAAACGTTTTCTAAAAATTGACCCTTTAAACTTTATTAAAATCAAATTCTTAAAGTTTCTGTACAAAGAGGATGTCGAGAGCTTTCCATAAAGTCATTGTTTGCCAAAACTGAGTTCCCAATATAAAGTTATACCCTTATGAAGTTTTTACTTCATTTGGGATTCAAAAATAATCTAACTGTAAAATTTAAATGATTAAAATATTCCCTAGTAGACCCGCTAGTGAAAATATTCCTTTTACACTTTTTTCCTTAAAAACGCAAAATTCATGAAGCATTCCGCCACTCCGCAGGTCCAAAACAAACTTTTTTGTCAAAAATAATCTGAGTTCAAAAACTAAATATTTGGAAAAATTTCTTCGCAGCCCTGCTGCCCCACCCTTCGTTGTTTGAATCATTTCCACATACGCACGGGCTCACAACCCTTAACTTAACCATTCCAAAATTTTACAAAAATTCCTACTTTTCTCCGTGGCCCTGCATCCCCGCCCCTGCCTTGGAAAAGCACTTCTGCGGGTGCGCGGGCCCGTGTTTTAAAACATAACCTTTTAAAGTTTTTGGGAAATTTTCTAAAAGTTTCTCCACCATCCTGTCTCCCCACAGCCAATGATTTCTTGACACGTGGCTTCATGAGATGACGGTGGAGGAGCGGTTGATTTCTCAACCTTAACGTTTTAAAATTATTTTCGCGAAAATTTGAAATTTTCTCCACCGCCCACAACCAATGAGAGCCTGACATGTGGCATTATCTAGCATTAGCAGAGGCACGGGTTAATTTTAGCCTTTGCACTTTTTATCAAAAAGCATTAAATTCTTAAGTTTATCCACAAGTTTGTTTTCTCTGCACGAATCAGGGCTTGACATCATAATCCAGAGGTTCTTCTCCTACTTATAGAATGTAGGAGGGAAAGTACAAATGGAAAACTCAAACTAAACTAAAGCATGAACAACAAGTAAAGATGACATTTGGCAATCATCCTCAACTAACTTCTTCTTAAGTGACACATGTATCACTTAACTAATAGAATGGTTCCACATGACTTCAAGTAATGGTTGTAAAACCAATAACTTAGAAGTTTTACAATTTCATCTGGGAACATAGAAAATAGAAGAAGAAAGAATAGAAGAAGTCATGCCAGCTATAACATTTATGTATTTTTCTTGTTTTGATATCGGATATACTTATCGAACATGTAATTCAGCATCTTTCCATCTGTTTTAGCCACTGCTTCCTTCTCTGTCCTGAATTGCAGCAACCCTTCGTTCAACACTTTGATGCATGCTTCCACATCTTCCAAGCTCGGCCCAAACCTCGCAATGTTTACCTACAACGCCACCAGTCTATTGATAGAATTCATCGTGAAAGGCTTGGTAGCTTTATCAATTATCTTTTGTACCATCAGAAGAGAACCTTCCAGGGAATTAGGCACCTCATTAGAAACAATCTGTACGTAAGAAGTAACGCCTCCAACCACATCCTCTTCCATGAAAGAAATGATATTGTCGGGTAAGGATGACATCCTACTTTCAAGTGCCTGCATCCTTTTCAGTAAAACTCTGCAGATTTCCAAGAGGAAAGATACTGCAAACTCTAGCTGCTTCCCTTTCTCGACTGATCCATCCGGTACAATCTACTCCGCAATCAATACATCTCCTGGCAGCTTGTTGACCTCGGCCAAAATTCTCAGGTTACTCTCTGCAACTGTATTCATGCCTTCTATGTTTGCCATCAGTTGCTTTAGTTGATTCGCTGCATCGTTCATAACCTTTAGGCGGGCTGGCACTTCCCCAAGTTGTACAGAAGCTTGACGAATAATCAAATCCTTCCATTCGTCAATAGCCTTTACTTGATTACTTGTGTCTTCCATTTCCTGCATAAGATGATCACTCACCTGTTCTGAAATGGGCTGAATGGAAGGTTTAGCAACCTTGGCTATGATCTCACATAATTGAGATACTTGCTTCTGCAGCTCCTCTTTCTCCACCTTTTCACTGTCAAGCCTAAGGAATAAAGCATCCATCAATGTCTGCGTGTCCTGCTTCAATCCTTCAATGGTGGCTTGACCGAGGGGTACTTTGGTCACTGTCACATCTTCCGCCATGAGCTCCTCTTCTATCTTTCCTTCTGCCGGAATTGATATCTCAGCAAACTTCTCTCCCGAATCCTCGATGATCAACCTAGAAGTTGCTTTAGCAACTTTAGGCCTTCTATCTCTTCTGCTCAGATCCTGGAGTAGCTGCAAGTCGTGCTCCTCTAAGTTCATCTCTATTCTTGCTTCTGGAACAAACTGCAAAGATAACCATTCTGAGAAATTACTTCTTGGAGAGTGAGAAGTCGCTGAGTGCACTACCATCTCTCGCTCTACATCCTCCCTGTCAGAGAGTGCCACAGTGTTATGGCTGCCATCTTCTGAGTCATCCAAGGACAAATCCCTTTCAAATTCCGCCATCTGCAACTTCAACGTATCCTCTGGAATAGGCGCTGAATGAAGTGGCTGAGGAGAGAAGATGAATGTCGCTGGATTTAGTGGAGGCATGGAAGCATCCTGTTGCTGCGGTGCAATAGTTGGTGAAGCATTGGATACTAGAGAAACCAGAGTTAAAGCCATGGTCGTAGAAGTGATCCTCTCCTTGGATTGAGATCTTCTATGCACTTTCAACTTCTCGACTTTCCTACTACTTTCTCCTCCGTGCTTTCACTTGAGGGAATCTCCTACGCCGAAGTTGCCCGTGACTTGATTCATCAATGCTTCCTCAAGGCAATATCCCTTCGTCAGCAATCAGTTTGAAGTATTCACCAACACAGCTCTCGACCTTTCTTCAATTGTGTTGCAGCCTCCTATGTTATCCTACAGTATGGCTTTATCTCCTCCCATTTGATGGTAAGTGTCAAGTACCATGTTCCCATCATCTTTAAGATCCGCAGGTATCCACGCTAGTCTGAAGTCGAACACTTGCTTTGCTGATAGCCTGCTGAAATCTTTCTTTCTAACCTCGTACTCACTTTTGCACTTCATCCAAGAATCTTCTAATGAAGGCACATGTGTGCACTTCTGGGAGATTGTCTTCCTGGCTACTCCAAATGGATCGAAGTTCAGCCGTGCAGGGAAGAAATCTTGCTCATACTTAGATAACATTTGCGCTTCCATCCCTCGAGCTCTGTGAATGCTAATGCAGCTATAATATCCCACAGTGATTGGGAAGAAGCCCGTACACTTGTGCCACTTTGACTGAAGGTCGTGTAACTCCACAAGTTGCCTGCTTAGCTCCATGGCGATCAATCTATCATTCGGATACCTGGGCATCTTTATTGGTTCTCTAGAAAAGCCCGTAACCCTGAGGTATGTGAAATCTACAAATTGAATGAATAGACTGCCAATCTTGGATACAGCTTCCCACGCTTCCTTGCTTACCCTATTGGCCTTCAAGTCTCTGTCTAGCCTGCAGATGAAATCATAGAAAAAGTCATCGTTGATCACTTTAAAGTCTTTCTCGCCTGTAGGTGCAATAAGCTGTGGGTAGCACTCGAAAATGGGGTCCTTGGAAAGAACACCACATCTATCCATCTTGGAAAAGGTGCCTTGTGAAGCTGCAACATACACCAAGTATGAAGTCATCTTGAAGCTGAAAGTACGCTTCACGTTCCAAAGTTGCTCACCGATGTTGCTGCTAATAATTTCTGACCAATTGATTATGGAATCAACTTTGTTGATTTTAATGGTCGTGATGAAAGCATACATCCATGTACAGAAAGTGTAGGCATTCGCTTCGCCATTCATCCTGCATAGTAATTTGACGACATCATCTGCCTCCTACACCAAATTGGACCGTGGAAGAGTTCTCGGGAACTTTGAAGGAGATTTAGGCTTCTTCATGTATCGGCTATTCATGATGCTCACGTAATCAACTCTATGCTTCTCCCATCTACTGTCAGCATCCTGAATGCTAATAGAAGTCACCACCTTTCGCACTGGAATCTTCAAACAATAATTGATGAACTCTGTGTCCAAACGAATTATTGTCTTTCCCGAAGCATCACACACTGATCTGGATGAAGGATGATAAGATCTAGTGCACTCCATCATGAACTCTGGCAATTGGGCTATACATGGAAAAGCTGCAGCTTGGATAATTCCACTGCTTTTGACCGCACGCATGAGTGAAGTTTTTCCCGCTCTGGATCTATCTATTAAATCGGTAAGAGGTTCCGGGCCTAGATCTGTGTCTCCTATGTTTGCAAGTTTGGAAGCAATGCATGACTCCATCGTGCTTTTTTTTTCATCTCTTTTTGCCATAGCTTTGTCTATCTTCGTTTGAATTATTCTTTTTCTTCTTACTTGGCCGGATTTCTTCAGTACTGGTGCAAATCTGGACAATTCTTCAGATTCGGAGGATATTTGCAATGCGTTGGACATTGATAAAAACTCTTTTTCTTTTATAAAACACCTGTAATGAATTCCTGCAATTTATTCAGACAAAAATGGCCACCGGAGCATGAATAGTGAATTTAAATTGCAAAAATCTGCACTTTTCAAGTCTGCTGCCCCAAAAATTTGTGTTTAATTTGCACATAAAGAGAGCATGAATCCTTTCTATCAACACCTGAGCTCCTGCAACACTTGTGAAAACAATTATGCAAACAAAGATCACCTCCAAAGCATGCGCCAAATCTGGAAGCTTTTAGCCTCGTTAGCACTTTGTCTGAATAAATCCTTCCTTTAATGGGGGCGCACTTTTCCACTTGGCTGCAATTCTTCACCTGTGATTTGAATAATTCACCCATATGGCTGCCCATGCTTATATAACCTTCACAATTCTATAATTAATAATTTCCCTAACAATTAAAGGCAATTAATTAATTAAAAATCATGCTTTTCTCTTTTAAAAATAGCATGTTTAAGGACAGCTATCCAATAAATTAGATTAATCCAATTTAATCCTTCACACAGCACTTCACTTAAGCTTCACAGTGTGCTTTGACCATAGCCACTGAAAATAGAAATTAATTTAATGTTTTAATGCCTTAAAAAACATTAAATAATACCCCAATGGGGCGCACTTTTGAGAGGAAGAGGGCAGCCATTAAATAAATTAATTTTAATGCTTTTAAATCCTTTCTTTTATTCCCATTTTGACTTGTTGACCTCCTCCAAGCTTGGGCACACTTTTTGAGAGGAAAGTTTAATTAAAATAATCAATTTAATCCTTCCATTCTCTCACCAAAGGGGGCGCACTTTTTGCACATGTAATTATATTTTTAAGAATTTTTCAACAATGGATTCTTTACCTTGCAAGGCAGGCACCAAAATCCCGTGATCCACTTAAGTGATTTGATTTTGACAATGGGATTATTTTACCCCTGCAAGGCAGGCACTAAAATCCCATTGATTTCACTTAAGTC